>JAULJZ010159785.1:0-27173 GCA_032270985.1 Heliamphora pulchella
TAGTGAGAACAAGTGATTTTAAGTTTATGTTTGGCTTAGTTTTTTTTTAAAAAAATTTTTTTTAAAAAAGTCTACCTATTTAGTCTCAGTTGATTTTTTCTACATATTTTTAAATTTTTTTTTTTTTTTTAAAAGTCAAAAATTAATACAAAAAAAAAACTAATTCAAATACAAGCTAAATAACAATCATATGGTCAAAATAAATAAATAAATTTATACTTAGTGGAGTTCAAATGTCCCACAAAAATCTGAATGCCTCACAAAAACAAATTCCGTGATCTCCAAGATTTGATTGAGCGTAGGCTAGTTTGACCACAAAATTAAGGATTTAAATTGGAATCCGGTGTTTTCCCCATGAAGCATATTCATTCAGAAGTAATCACCCAAACTTGGCCTTTTGGGCAGGCTTTTTAAGACTTTTTTATTAAGCCTTTTTTTTTTTTGTAACTCTTTTATTTTTTATTTTTATTTTTTTTACTTTTTTGGTTTCTTTTAATGAAAAAAATTTAAAAAGTATTATTATTTGAACTAACGTAAAAGAAATTCACTAAAAATGAAAAAAAAGGCTTAAAGTGGCTTTTTAAAGCTTTTTTTCATCTTATATAAATTTTTTTTGGTCATTTTTGTGTTTTTGCTTTCTTGTATCGAGAGGAATTTAAAAAATATCATTGTTTTAACTAATGTAAAAAAGTTTTACTAAAATACAAAAAAGCCTTAAAAATGCCCTTGGTTTTTTGTCTTTTATGAATTTTTTAAAAAAATTTAGCCATTTTTTTATATTTTTTTAGTTTACCGTAACGGAAAAAATTTTAAAAATAACATTATTTAAACTAACGTAAAGAAAAATAATTAAAGACGAAAAAAGTTATATTAAAACCTTAAAAAAGTTGTCCCCAACAATAGTCACCACCGCATCAGCTTATGTGTCTTCGTTTTATAAATCAATACAAAAAAAATCTAAAAATCTAAAAAAAAATAGACTCAAAGACACGACTCTTAAAAAAACAAAAAATAACTTATCAATTTATTTAAATTAAAATAATTTTTTCTTATGATATAAAATATTTTACTTACAAAAATATTTTACTTATATTTGTTAATCAAACAGTAAAAAATAATTAAATATTTTATTAAAAAATATTTTATGTTGAAACAAACGGAGTTTAAATCTTTTAAAAATTTATAATTTATCAAATAAGTTTTTTACATAATTAATTTAAAATGATTTTAAATAATAAAAAAAACTAGCTTAAATACAAGTAGAGATGCTTAAATTATAATAGAAAATGCTAATAAAAGCTCATTGAGCTGTGGTTAAAGGGTATATAATGTATAAATATCTGTGCAAAATGTATTGATATATATGAAAATAGTAAGTCCCATACTAAAAAATATATTAATATTAAAAAAAATTTATTTTCATTAAATTAGGATAAATTACACTGACCTCCCCTGATATTTTTGACAAAAATAGAAATCTCCCATGTTGTTTCAAAAATGATACTAACCTCCACTCAGATTTAATTTTAGTATCATATGAACTCAACCGTTACAATTTTCATTAGATGGTAACGAAAATCACCCAAACCACCCTGAAAACCACTATCCAAAACTTACTCTCTCTCTCTCTCTCTCAAAATCATCCCCAAACCATTGTTACCCACCCAAAAAACCACTGCCACACACCCCAAAACCATTCCCACCCACCAAAAATCACCGCCACCCAAAATTGTCAGTAGGGATCGACGGTGGCGTGCGGCAGTGTGAGGAGAGAGAGAAAGAGCAAAGGGAGAGAGAGAGACAGAGATGGTGGTGGCGTGCGGCGGCGTGGGGAGAGAGAGAGAGCGCGCAAAAGAGCAGATGGAGAGAGAGAGAGAGAGACGACATAGACGGTGGTGACGTGCGGCGGCATTCGGCTTGGGGGTCAGCGGCGTTCTCCCTCTCCTCTCTCTCATCTCTGTAATATATATATACAAGAGAGAGAGAGCAGAGAAAGAGAGCGAGAGAGTTGATCGCCGCTCGCCGCCACTAACCTTTTACCGTCGACCGCCGCACGCCACCAACCCCTCACCGTTGACCGCCACACGCCACCAGCCCCTCTTTCTCTGCTCTCTCTCTCTCTCTCTCTCTCTTTCTCTCTCTTTGCTCTATGTCATTTCTTTCTCTCTTCTCTCTCTGCGGTGGTTGTGGGTGGCTGTGGGGGCGGTGCGCGGTGGTTTTGGGTGGCTGTGGGTTTGGGTGGCGGTGGTTTTGAGAGCGGTGGGGGTGGGACAGTGGTTTTGGATAAAGTGATTTTGGGTGAAATGGTTTTGGGGATGACTTTAAAGTATGGGGTGATTTTGGGATTGTGATGGTAGTTTTTGTTAAAAATTTTAACGGTTAAATTTATTTAATGTTAAAATTAAATTTAAAAATAGATTAGTATCTTTTTTAAAATTATAAATTTTTTTTTTATTTTTATCAAAATAGTCGTGAGATGAGTGTAATTTACCCTTAAATTATTATTCAAGTTTTTTTTTTTTAGCTCTTTGCACCCAATTATGATTGACGGTAAAGTCTCCTTTTTGACTCTCTCAGCTGTTCTGAGTCTTCTGACGCGCTCTTTACTCTTTTCTCGCACTCTTCAAATTTTCTGCGATTCAAGACATGAATCGACCGGAGGGCGATGAGATCGTGCCGTACACTGGCGCCGTGGACGGAGACGACGATGCAGAGGAAATAATCATGGACGTGGCCGATTCAGTTCGAGCGGTGGAACAGATGCTGAACTACCGGTTCAGGGACAAGAAGCTCTTGGAAGAGGCCTTAACTCACTCTTCCTACACCGAATCGGCGTCCTACCAACGCCTTGAGTTCCTCGGCGATTCCGCCTTGGGCCTCGCCATCTCCAATTTCCTATTCCTCTCCTACCCTGACCTCGACCCCGGCCAGCTCTCCCTCCTCCGCTCCGCTAACATCAGCACCGAGAAACTCGCCCGAGTTGCCGTCCGCCACGGCCTCCACCGTTATGTCCGACACAATGCTACTGCTCTCGATGATAAGGTAGTATATGTTTGCCCTCTTTGAGCTACATTTCGTAATTTTTACCTTTTTTTCTTATTTTTATCTCTACATAATATAGTAGATTATATATCTCATTTGTAAATGTAGGCAAGGTGTGCAGAACTACATAAACTTTTGTGTGATTTTTGTTAGTGTGTGCATGATTGTGCATCTGTTGCATTCGAGGATGTTGAAAAATGCTAACATATATAGCCTCACACGTCTCTGAGAGGTATCAATAATAGTGTTTATGAGTAACAATTTGAGCTTGATTTTCCTCAGGTTGGAGAATTTGCGTTGGCTGTTCAACAAGAGGATGATACAGTGGTGTATGGGGGAACAGTGAAAGCGCCGAAGGTTCTGGCTGATATTGTGGAGTCTGTGGCTGGGGCTGTTTATGTCGATTATCAATTTGATCTGCAAGCTTTATGGGTGGTGCGTGGTTCTGTAATTTATGAACAAGCATTTCTTTAAATTTATTTTAAAAATTGAAAATTCTAGTTTTGTGGGAGTAATTTCGAGTTGGAGCATGACTTCATGCTCTAAATGTAAAATTTATATGTAAAGAAATATTTACATTAAATTAGTCTTCTCTTTCATATTCATAACAAAAAAAATGAAACAACAAAAGTCCTCTTCAATTAGATTATTTTAAAATTCTGCTGAAAATTGGACTATCATGCATCAATTTGGCTGAATTTGGTTTAAGGTACATAAAGCTCCCGAAGTACAAAACTTTTGCACCTCATAGCTATTAGTGGTTGAAAATTATGGACTTCCCAATTGACTAATTTTTAGAACCATGGTTTTGACATGAACTTCAGTTTTCCTTGTTTTTTTCTTCTTTTTATATTTCTTGATTTGCATTATTTTGTCATGTATTTTAGATATTTAGAGGTCTGTTGGAGCCTATTATTACGCTTGACATCCTCCAACAACAACCACAGCCAGTGACTATGCTTTTTGAGTTGTGCCAAAAAGATGGAAGGCAAGTGGATTTCAGGTATTGGAGGAAAGAGGATAAGAACATTGCAAGTGTTTACGTGGATGGGAAATTTATTGCCTCAGCTTCATCCGAGCAGAAGGAAAATGCAAGGCTTCATGCGGCAAAGGCAGCTGTAGGGAAAATGTGTAACTCTAAAAGCAAAGCCCAAGTGAGTCTTGACTTTTGCAACAGTAGTGAGGGAACAACAGAGATTGATGGAGCAAAGCAAAAACTACATGAACTTTGTGGAAAGAAGAGATGGCCAAAACCAATTTATAGGTAGGGAGTTTCTTTAATAACCAAAATTTCTTCCAACTTTTTATGATTTGAGTGCAGCCTTCTAAAACTCTCCAAGGTTATGAGTTTATAATGACTATCCAAACATGAATTGCTTGCTTAGTATATCATTTTTCTTGTAAATTTGTCTTTAATGACCAAAATCTTTCAACTTTTTATGATTTTAGTGCAAACTTCTAAAACTCTCCAAGCTTATGAGTTTATAATGACTATCCAAACATGAATTGTGCTTGCCTATGTATTACCTGAGTAAGAAATAGGCTAGATTTTTATGGTTTGTTGGTTATAAATGTTCTATTGGGATAATATTAATTGACGCATTAGCAACCAAATAATCACTGGCCTTGTTGCCCAAGTGGCTCTCGTTCCAACGATCCATCAACCGTGGTGTCGGGAGCTGAAGTTCCCTTGGTATCTTGTGAACGAAAGAAATCTAGTTGGTCCAATAGTGCATGTTACCATCTCTCCACTCATCATAATCATGTATTACAAAGCACAGTGGGCCAAATGGAAAAATTAATTGGAAGAACATGAAATTTGTGAGGTTGTTTTGCATCGGGCTTCAGGCTTTTTTCTATCGAACTTAGGAGAGCTATTAATGGACTATTATGTGATTGGATCAATTTTTATGACTATTCCTATATTTATTGTCTGCCTATTAAGTTGCTTTTTTTTAAATCTAGTGTTTGTATGGAAGCACAAACTGTGCCCAGCTTGATCCAAAATATTTTGGGGGATATTCTGGTGGAAGTATGGAATATTTCTCAAATCTAACAAAACACCTGAAGATATCCTTTGACATCATCGTAATGACTATATTGGATCATAGGATGTAATAAAACTCTACGTTGAAAGTTGTTATTGGTGATTGTTCCTAAGTAGTTCATAGTAGATTAAAAAAAAGTTAGATGATTTATATTGTGTAACTAAGCTTTCTTCCTTATGCATCTGTGCGTGTTTATGTATAATTATGATAGCTTGTGTTATGTTGGGAATGTGTAATCTGGCTAATCCATTTCTAAGCATGTTTTGTATTAAAAAAGGTTGTCTCCAGAATTATAAATTTATACCTTGATTACTAGAATTGCATGGGATATGTATATATACATAGACTCAAGCTCGTCTTTACGGTGGTTTTAGAACCGTCACAATCAAGGTTTGAATTACAAGAAGGTATTAGCAAATGTTTTTCCAATTGGCATGCAACATCGTATAGTAATGATAATAATTATTTACTGTAACTGTAGTCAACAATGTTATTAGGGTGGCTTTAAGATTTTTTTTGTATTCTTATATATCGGGGTACAAAAGTTTGACATATTGATTGTACTTTATAATGCAAATTAATTTTGACTTATTGATTGTACCTTGTAATCCAAATTGTTGACAAGATGAGAATATGTACTGGCATTGTTGTTTGAATGTTTAGCCAACACTGCTTCAGTTAGATTAAAATAGCTAGAACTATTTCAAGTGAATAGGTTGTGAGAATGGCACGAGGGACTGAGGTTTATAAGAGATTATATGGTTTTTAAGATTATTCATTTAGCCCACCAAAATTTGGTCGAATGTACCAAATTCTTGTAGGATCAAGACACTCTACAGCTCTCACGCCCTTCTATTTGGCTTTGCTTCTAAGCTACCCCTATCACAATGCTAGGAGCGTCTTAGCAATATGTTACAGATGCAGATGGGAATATGCAATCGGAATATGTGGTTAAAAGGATGTTAAAAGCGGAGAGGAGGCATGCAAATGCAACTTGGCATTTTTGATGGTACACAATTTTTATTCGCATTACTAATCACTGCCGAGCCGACCCCAATTGATTGGGACAAAGGCTTAGTTTAGTTTGGTTTGGTTTAAATAATCACAGCCTTTTCCCAAATTTATGAACTGCACTAGTTTTCTGTGACGATAATGGTCTAGGTGATGGTCATCCACTATGTTATTTGTTATGTAAGGTTCAATAGCGAATACTAGCATACATTGTTTGAGTTAACCTGTTTGATTCATTCAACTCCGAGATATTTATTAAGTTCAGCAGTTGGTCTCTTGGAAGATGAGGTACCATTTGAATCACTGTGGGAATGCTTCGAACAACTATGGAATTTCTTTTTTGACATTTTAAATCTTGTTAGGCCTGATTTTGAACAATTTATTGCATTTGTTACATTCACAAACAGCTTTGTGGCTAATGTTGAGTTAATTTGTTGCATCCACAACTGAAAATCTTGTTTCAAGATATAATTGGAAACTTAGATTTGTTTTCCCACATCCCCATCTGAGTGTAAGGAGGTAGGGATAGACTAATAATGCAGCGGAAGAGGTATTTTCAGTTTCTTATATTTTCGTCTTATCATTATATTGCTTTTCTGTTGTTTCTTTGGGGTTCAATTACTGAAATGGTTTAGATATTATTCTTCCTACATATCCATGTGAACAAAAGCTGCATACATAAAAATTGCAGTAGAATAAGTGAAATAGATAAGCCATAATCTGCTGTCTCTAAACTGAAATGCATATTCCCTTGGAATTTGAAAGATGATCGGTGAAAGAAATTTTCTACATTTTTGCAGGTAATGGTCAGTTCCAAATTCTATTTGTTCGTCTTAGTTAGTTCAGTTCAATTTCGGATAAGGGGCATCCAGCTAGTTCACTGTTCAATTATGCTGTTTAATTGTTTAATGTTTTTTGCGAATAGAAAAACTCGTTTTTGGAAGCCTCTATATTTTGCCATCTTTCTCCTGCATGCAATAAATTGATTCTTAATATTATCTCCCATTTGCTTGCAGAATTGAGAAAGAGATAGGCCCTTCTCATGAAAGGAAATACATTTGTTCGGTTCAGATTGAAACAGCAGACAACGTGATGTTCGTGATAGGAGACGAAAAGTCAAGAGTTAGAGAAGCTGAGAACTCTGCTGCGTCATCAATGATTCATGGGTTGCTCAAATCTAAATACATATAAAACTTTTCCCATTGTTTTGTAAGAATTTTGTAGAGGCAGAAAATGGAGGGGCATTCCCGGCCCAGGGCTTTGTGGTAAGTTATAATTATATTATACGTTCCCATAATTTTTAGTCCTTCCCAATTTTTTATATAGTGAGACTATCAGTTGGTTTGTAAATTCTGTTGAAAGAATCTGCATTTTCTGATCCCTCTTGTTCAATCTTGGTTTCCCCACTGAAAACCTGTTTCAGGTTCTTGCATAAGTGAGCATGGTGAAGATAGTCACTAGTCCTTGGTTTCCCTTTTGTCCTGATTTGATCCTCTTTTTTCTTTTTTGGTTTCCCTTTTGTCCTGATTTGAGCCGCTTTTTTCTTTTCCTTTTTTCGGCGCCCCAATTATTTTAAATTTTTGATATGTTTAGCAATTGACAGGAAGAATAGTCAGTTGGTACAGGGTACACGGGAGAATTTGGCTATTCTGACGTATATTTAGTTACTAGGCGAATCAAATAATATTCTTAAACTCACCTTTTTCATAAATCATGAAGAATGGTTTAAGGAAGATATTACTTGGGAATTAGCTAATCAATCCCCTGGTATTGCACAGAAGCAAGATTCTTTGTGGGAGAAACATCATTCATTTAAGCCAAAAGAGTAAACATCAATTGCTTATGTTTACTCTTCTGTTTTTGTTTTAAAAAATTTGCAAATTGTTTATGAAAATACATTAAACAACTATTTAGAAAATATTAACAGTTCTAAAATTTAGTAATATAAAGAAAAAATATATATTTTTGCTTGCATTTTTATCAGTAAACACCTCTGGTTATACACGGAAAGCTACCTCTTCTTAATACCTTACCTCCGCAGGACCCGCCTATCATCACCTCCTGCTTCAAGGCATTTTTTGAATTTTTGTTCATCGATTATTGGTAATTCGATCAGCCTCATTGGTAATCCAATCAACATCACAAAAGGCATATTTTTTCACGTGCATTATATTTGTATTTATTCACTAATAAATTGCATGTGCCTAAAGGCATAATCGAACACAATCTAATGGTGATAATGTACGAATAGTGCACATGCGATAAACGATAATGTATATAGAGAATATGGGAAGAAACATATATGATAAATGAGTTTATTTTAGAGAGCAACTTGAAATGAATTTGTTTGAATGAGAGAGCATAGAATATAAATTGTGTTTGTCAAACGAGGAAGAGGGAGATGAAGATGGGCAAAAGTTAAAAATGGTGACATTAATTTCAATTTTAAAGATTTTATAGCATAGAATTTAAGTTTGAATAAATCTCAGCAGTTCGTTTCAAAATTTATTAATAGACTTGTTTTAAAACCGTGAGATTCTAACCGTAGGACGTAAACTTGAATTTAATTTCGGTTGCTTTTTTCAAACTATATTAGAAAAGAGAGAATACATTTTGAAAAATATAAACTATTTTATTATATGAATTTGTACATACATTTATAAACTAGCGAATAACCGCAATTCTAACAAAATCTAACCCTAATAAAAACCAATCACCCTCCAAGTAGTTTCAACGCAAAATGACAATCCAATTAAAACCACCCACCCCAATCACCTCCACCAACCACCAAACCCACCTCCCAAGATTTCCAGAATATTGCAGATAATACCCAATAACTAGTCAAAATGACATTCAAGGGCTTGGAAGAAGATATGCAGCAGAGCAGAGCACATGTATTCTTAGATAAATAATCATACATACATTGTGTTTAGAAACAGAGCACATGTATCCTACTGAAGTATTCTTCGAAAAGTAAATCATAAACCTTGAAACCAAGGCCACAAAAAGCTAAGTAGTTTTCAGTAATTAGAGCCTCAAATCCGTCTCCTGCAATTTCATTTGATTCTTCTACACAGTGGGACCGGATTAGCCACGATTTTGCCCCAAGAATTGAAAAGCTCAAAAGCTCTTTAATTTTTGCTAATTGAATAGTAGCAATCACTGCACCATCCCTTAGCTGGAGTTCTTCATAAGGTATGCTACTATACATCCCAACAAAGCACCTGAAACAACCTGCAAAAATTTCAATGAAGACGGTCATATTTGTCATCTATTTTTTTATACAAAAAAATATGTGATCTGATATGTGATTATCAATCTCCAATCAATTTGATTTTTTGCATTAATGATGTCCTCGACAGACTATAATGTGAACGGATAAAATCATTAAGGTGAGTCCAACTTAATTGCTATAAAAGAGAAATGAAGGCCTCTCCAGTTCTTAGAGAATTAGAGAGGAGCTGGACTCTAGCGAAAATCAAGTGTATCCAATCAGTGTCCGGAACAACATTGACTTGTCTGTAAGGTTTATTGTTAAGATTCAAGAACCTGTAGTTTTAGAGCTTCAAATAACTTTCACCTTTTGAACAAAGGAAGGGTCAACTTTAACATGTAAATGATTCTTCACAAAGAGCATAATGCCAGATGCTTAACTGAAGAAGCTAACTTTCAGCAATTTTGGTGAGTCAAAGATCATACTCCATTGCTGTTACTGTCACATGATTGCCTTTTTGTTGTAATGGCAGTTGATGGGAGTAAACAAAAGATCATCCTATGGGCAACTATAAGTCCTTCCTTGAAGCAACTTCATGCTGCACCCTAAATGAGTAAATTATCATAATTGTAATTGTAAGTTCCAGAAGTTCCTCATACTATTGTGTCGATGAACAAGATCACACCATCAACCATAATTACAGTAAAGTTCAGCCCATAAACAAGCCTGTTTTCCAGTTGTGATAGTTACCATACTTCATTACAGGAGGTAGATTCTATAGAAGCAGCAACATACCTAGCACCAAACTCTTTTGAACCCACCCCCCCCCCCCCCCCCCCCCCCCCCCAAAAAAAAAAAAAAAAAAACTCATGTTTATTAGGAGCCTGAACTAGTGGCTCCCATGTCACCTCGTGGCTTATGCGATATCAAACTCAGCATTCAACACAATGAACAAGTTTAAACAAACTCCATTGAAGATACACGTGAGGAGCTAATAGATATTGTCTACTATTCCTGGACACAAGGCAATGGAAGCTGGGTGAGCATGATTATAACATACCTGAAGTGGAGTGTGGCCAAGTGAATCTCGCAAAGGTTTAACACTAGAGACAGGGTGCTCAGGAGGCAGCCCACATACAATTTGATTCAATAACTGCAATAAGCATCATGTACACTTGCATTTTCAAAAAATGAATGATAGAGGGCAATGAACTGAATAATCTTGGAACTAAGTCTATGATCTTGTAAAGATACATTACTTCAGCTTGCCGACCAGCATGAAGTCTAACGCCAGATGCATCATACATCACCTGTAGAAAACCAAAACTATTAGTCCAGGAAGCCAAACTCCAAATCAGTCCATGTATTGTTGTCAAATGCAAACTAACTAGACAGTTGTAGATGTCTCACGATTCACAATATGTATTTTACAATTTGATACAATACAGAGATAATACCATATCTTATGTTAAACATATATTACGATACACACACAATACATAAGATGATATGCAATACATACGGTATATTAATACTTAATTTTTAGATTAACTTAGTTTGTGAAAATAAATATTATCAAAATTTTGTATTGTTAATAGATTGAGAGTATTTTTTCTTTAATATTTTTAATTTTCTTTAATATTTATCAGCCTTCATAAATATGTAGTCGTCTAGTATTAAGTATCTAAGAGTTGTCAAATCGAGATACGTATCGTGTATCGTTTTTTTTATTTTTTCGAATCGTGTATCATATCGTACCGAGTATCGTAAGATATTTAACATATTTAAAAATAAATTTAAAAAATATGTATATTTGATATAATACAAACATATTACAAGAATAAACTATTAAATAATGTTGATTAATAAAATTATGAAAATATGGTTCTCAAAAATAAAAATATGCGTTAATCAATACTTAATACATAAAAAATAAATAAGAAATATCACAAGTGAATGCACTATTATAATCTAAATCTGATTTTATTGTATATAATATGTTCTTTTTATTATTCTACCATATCATTTAAGTTTAAAATTTTAATATATAACTTTTAAGTTCTCAACTACTTAGTTCATAGGATAAAACTGTACCAATATTAGTAACCATAAATTAATGTTGTAAAACACTAAATACTAGACAAGTAGATATGTATGAAAGCAAACAAATATTAAAGAAAAATGCTTTAAATATCTTAACAATGCAAAACTTTCTAATAATATCTATTTTTACAAATTAAATTATCTAAAAAATTAAGTACTAATGTATCGTATATCGCATATCGTATTATGTATCGTATTTGTATTGTAAGATACAAGTTAATATAAGATACGATATGTGATACGTATTGATTTACCTTTTTAATGTATCGAATCGTAAGATACGTATCGTGAATCGTAAGTTTTTTACAACGGATGAGACATTGATTTACAGCGACTAACATTGGTGTGGTTTTCTCTTATGAACAAACTGATTAAGAACTTAAAAGCTGTATATTAGAAAATTAAAACTTAACAGATGTGTCAAGACAAAACAAAGAATATATAATATACAGTTAATCTAACTTGAATTAGAATAACGCATTTATTTATGGTATTTTAGATGTATTTCATTTGTATTAAATATTAATTCACGCAAATTTTTATTTTTGAGAGCTGTATTTTCACAATGTTATTATTAACATTATTTAAAGTTTTGTTCTTGCAAGATGTTTGTGCTATATTAAATATACATTTCTTTAGCTTATTTTTAAATATGTTAAATATCTTCCAATACTCGATAAGATACATAATTCAAAAAAAAAATAAAAAAATGATACATGATTCGTATCCCGATTAAATTGATAGAAAAGAGAAGAGAGAAAACAATCTATTATTCTAATAATCAACAAAAGAAAACGGCTTACATATAAGAATTGAGTTACAACAATATATAAAGCAAAACCTTAATTAGTCTTAAGGACTAAACTACCATTTAGCTAACATATATATAACTAAAACACTAAAAATAATCTCTCATAATCTCACACCCCACTCCTCCCTCAAATCATTATCCGAGCTCGAAGAGTAACGAGAGTTTGCCAAGTAAGAACCGAAAACGAGTAAAAGTATGAGTCTTTGCGAAGAAATCACCAATCTATAAGCAATAAGAGATAAACAAAAGATCAATAGTGCCCATCTGAAGATGTTGATGAACAAATGTGACAATCTATCTCTATATACTTTATATGGTCATAAAAAACGAAGTTGTAAGCAATCTGGATAGTACTTTTATTGCCATAATAAAGATAAGTACAATAAGAAAGAGAGAGAGACCCAAATCCAAGAGTAGTCATCAAAGCCAAACCATTTCAGTTGTAGCATGAGTTATAGCGGGATATCCAACTTCAGCAGTAGAAGAAGCAATAACATATTGTTTCTTACTATTCTAGAAAATGAGAGAACTACCAATAAACACACAAAAACCAGTGGTAAATCTACGATCAGACACATCACCAGCCCAATCAGCATCAACATAAGTCCAAAGAGTCAAAGAGAAAGTAAATGAGAATAACAAGTTCTGAAATATAGTGCCATAAACATAGCGTAAAAGGCAGAGCAAAGCAGCCCAATGAGTGGAGCAAGGAGCAAAGACAAATTGACTAACTACATGAGTTGTATATGCAATATCAAGACGAGTCACAATAAGATAAACCAAACACTCAACTAGCTCGTGATAGAAAGTAGGATTCTTGAGGAAAATGCATCAAAGGAAGAGAACTTGGCATGTAGCTCAATGGGATGTCAACAACCTTATCATCAGTGAGTCAGGCACGATGAATAACCACATTAGCATATTTAGACTAAGATAAGAGATAACCCTTAGGCAAATAAGCTTACTACAAGAAAATATGGAAGGGAATCCAAATTTTTCATCTAAAGCTCACGAAATAGATGTTTTACTTCAAAAATAGCAAGAGAATCAGAATCAATGATTATCATATTGTCTACATATAATAGCAAATTAACAATCCTAGCGGTAATGTGGTGGAAGAAAATAGCAGAATCATGAGTACTAGGAATAAAGCCAATTTGAGTAACAGTAGACTGAAACCGCTCATACCAAACACGGGAAGATTGCTTCAAATCATAAAGAGTATGACAAAGACGAAGGACAAAGCCAGGGGAACGAGGGAGACTCGTAGGAGGCCGCATATAGACTTATTCATTAAGATGTCCGTCGAGGAAAGCATTCTTCACATCCAGTTGAAAAAGAGGCCACTAACGAATTGCGGCGATAAAAATCAATGTACGAATGATAGTCATCTTACAATAGGAGCAAACGTTTCCTCGTAATCAATCTCATACTCTTGAGAAAAATCTTTAGCAATTAATCTGGTCTTATAGCTCTCTAGAGAACCATTAGAATGAGTTTTGACAATATAAACCCGTTTATAGCCAGTGGGATTTTTACCAACAAGCAGTGAAACCAAATTCCAAGCACAAGTCTTTTGTCTTTTGAAGAGCAAGTAATTCATCTTGCATTGCATTAATCCAATTGGGATCAATACAAGTGTCTTTATAAGACTGAGGCTCAAAGTAAACATAAATAGTCAACAAAATCGCACAATAGGATGACGAAAAACAGGAATTAGAAAACCAAGTCTTAGCGGTGGAATACAAGTATGCAAAGGGCAGCATTGTTTAGGAGGATTGGGATCCACAAAAGCAAATGAGATTGTGTCAGAGCTGGTTTATACGGGCTGAGGAACAACCTGCCTGTGAGAATAAACTAACGAAAGTGAGAGAACAACTGAAGAATGAGACGTAGTAGGGAGATCAAAAACATCAAGACTATGAGTAAACTCCTCAGACGACACGTTATTTGGAAATTGGTCAATATGAATCAAATCCTCTTTGGAAAGAGGGGCATATTTAGGTGGATGAATAAATTAGGAGAGTCGCTATAGAAACAAATATGTTGAGAGACATAAAACCGTCTAGATACAGAAACATAACACTGATACCTTTTTTGTTGAATTCCATAGTCTAAGAAGACACAAAGAGATGATTGAGCACTAAGTTTATTGCGCTACCGTTTTGGAAGAAGACAAAACAAACCGAACCAAACCAAAAACACGTAACAAGTAATTAAAGGCGTGACCAAAGAATTTTTCATAAGGAGAGATCCTAGAAAGAAGAGTTGTGGGCATATGATTAAGAAGATAAACTGCAGTAAGAACTGCTTTTCCCAAAAGACAGCAGGAACTGATGAGGAAATGAGGAAGCGAGCTCTGTCAAAAATATGCCGATATTTCCTTCCAACTCTTACCATTTTGTGCTAGGGTATCAAAACATGAAAATTGATAAATAGTGCCAGAAGCAACAAAAAGTCAGTGAATTCTGTTAAGAAATACCCACCCACACAAATTAGAACGAATAGTTTTAATGGAGCTAGAAAATTAAATCTCAACCATAGAATGAGAAGTGCGATAAATCCAAAAAAAAGTTAGATTTATGTGACATGAGATAAATCTAACAAAAACGACTGTAATCATCAATAAAAGAAACATAGCATATACATCCACCCATTGTGGCAATGGAAGGAGGGCCCCACACATCGATGCGAACAATAGAAAAAGGTGATGTGGAGAAGGAAGTACTTTTGGAAAAAGATAAGGATGACATTTTAGCAAGTCTACAAATTACTGTACTTGGAGATGTCACTAGAAGATATTTTACCCAAGTGATTAAACTGAACTAAGATTTTTAAACACTCACTAGACAGGTGACCTAACCTATAATGCCAAAGATTAAAGGGAGAGGAATTCTGATCTAAACAAAAAGAGGACATAACGGCAAAATAGGTGTCAATAGGAATGTCGAGGCTCTCCAAAATATATAAATCACCGGCTCTATGCCTAATCCCAATCTGCTGCTGGACATCTAATCTTGAACAACACAACAAAAGAAGAGAATAAAGCATCAAAACCAGAGTCAAAAAGTTAACTAATAGAAAGTAAGCTGACAGATAACTATGGCACATAGAAGACATTAGGAATATACACCGAAAAAGATGAAAAAAAGAGAATAGAACCAATAGAAACAACATGCATAGAAGAGCCATTTGTCGTACAAATGGTGATGGAGGGGAAGAAGGAGAAACATACTTACTGAGACTAGACAGATCATAGGTCATATGATGAGACGAACCACAATCAAATATCCAAGTAATAGGTGACATACCTATTAAATAAGAACCAAAGCGTCCATGCGGTACAAAAAAGAAGTCCAATAACCCAAAAGTTGAAACTTGTTACTGTGAGAGCCCAACAAATCAAGAGACCCCAAAAAAGAAAAATCCAAAAACAACCACTGATGAAGAGAGATCTAGATAACTAACTCACAAAGTTTTAGAAAATTAACCCACCAGAGTAAAACACATGGAGGCCAATAACCAAGAGAACCAAATAACAAGAACAAGGTCACAGAGCAAAGTAGAGGTCCAACGAAAGTCATTGCAGGCAAACGACGGTCAGATGACATTACCGGTGGCTAATGAAGGTCTGGCGAAGGTTGTTTTGGCCAACTGAGGTTGGATCGAGTGCAGGGAACCTCACATAGATCTAAAACTTCAAAAATCCAATGTCAAAGAGCCAAGCGGAGGTCCAACGGAGGTCGTCGGAACCAAATGAAGGTTCGACAAAGGTCATATGAGTCAAATGATGCTCAATCAACGTTGTTGGTGCTCGATGAAAGCCCGACGAGGGTCGGTTGGTTCAGCAAAGATCCGATCAGGTCGCGACGTAGCCAAGAACAAGGAGTTGAGAAGGAGATCGCGACTAATCAAAATCAGACAGAGACTGACAAAGTCAAACGGAGGTTCGAAGAGATCGTTGGAATAAGACAATGCTTGGTTGACGTTGCCGGTGCCTGATAAAGATTCAGCGAGGGTCATTTGGTTCAGCAGAGATCGGATTGGATCACAACGTAGCCAAGAACAGGGGTCAGAGAGGGAGATCGTGACTTACAAATTAGGGAAGGAAATCAACGAAGTTAGAAGAAGTCGACAGGGGTCGACGGTGGTTGGAGAAGACTTGATGGTGGCTTGTGGTGGTTCTTCGTGGCTTGCAATGGTTCTTCGTGGCTTGCGGTGATTCTTCGAGGCTTGTTGTGGTCCTTTGAGACTTTGGTGGTTTGCTACAATGTTGTAATGGTGTAGCAAAAGTACGATGGTACGCGTGAGGGAGGTTGTCGAAGTCCCACATTGCTTAAGTATAAAAATAATGTGCAGTACACAAGCATAAGAGCACCTTTACTTTAATAACTAGCTTTTAGAGCTGAGTTCTACTCAAGATCGTGTGACATGGTATCAGAACCGGAGTACCATAGATGGGTAGGGTGCACATCTTTGGCCTACACACGGTAGGTGTTGTCAAGTAAGCACGTTGTGCACGAGGAAGAGTGTGAAGCGAAATCCCACATCGCTTGAGTACAAAAGTAACGTCCAATATATAAGTATGAGAGCACTCTCATCTCAATAACTAACTTTTGGGGTTAAATTCTATCCAAGATTATGTAACATAGACAACTATGAATGCATCATGAAAACACCAAATGCCATCCAACATATCTGGCTCCCCATGAAATTCAGAGAATAATACAAGCATATCTGTACTGCAAAATAATGAGGAACACCTGAGTAAAAAAGTACATACAACACAAGCCAAAACAACAGCAATGGAAAACGCTGATCCTCCAGTTCCTTCTTGTAAACCAATAGCTGCTGCAAGAGCTGTTACAGTTGCTGAATGTGATGATGGCATTCCACCAGAGCTAACCATCCTTCTAGAATCCCATCTCTTGTCCTTGAACCTGCACATCTATGCCCACAAATTGTAAAAATGGCAAGAAAAAAAAAAGAATAAATCAATACATATTTACAGGTTCAGGAGTAGATTGTCAAAAATAAGAAACATGTTTCATTCCTAAAAGTGTATACACCATATTAATCTAACCATTCAAACACAAAGCATGAGATGTTTGAAGGATCAAAAAGGAAAGAGAAAGTAAATTTAAGTCTATTGATGACCTCCACATTAGAGGATATCCAATTTGTATTCCACGTTTTTTATATCTCCATGTTCCTCATATTATTCTATTCAATTCTAAGGGCCGCTAGCACAAATTGCATCTGTGTACTTCACGTCTTCACCACAAGACATCTCCCGACATCGCTAACTAACTCATTGGTAAAGAGATTTACAGATTGTTGATCCCTCGCTTTCTCTCTCTCCCACATGGAGGTGTTATGGACCTTGCAATTATACCTGGTAAAAGATGATCGTGGAGAACGTCCACGACTCTCCTTCTGACTATAGAAAAACTTCACTACTATATTTTCTCTTTCTCAACTCTCACAGTGACAAAACTTCACCAGCACAATAATATGAACTTTAGTCTTACCAATTAGAGATTAAGGAATTGAACAACCCAAGTATTATAGAGTTCTAGTGCTACCCTGAAACCACCAGGACTTCCACAATGGCTTTGTGTGAACAAAAAAGTTGGAGCAATGTATATTTGTATTAGTGCAAGTGAGAGATGTCCAAATTATCACCACTTATCTCGCAAAACTTTATTAAATTAGGGAAATTGAAAACTCACTCAAGTAGTCATGAAAGAAATATGAGCCACTCAAAACAGAAGTAAATACCAAGTTTCCAACATCTGGAAGTCATGTGTACTTTCCATCTTCTCCTGGTGTTTTATGATGATCTCTCACAAGGATTGCTTGCAACTTTCTTAAATTATGGAAGTTGAAAACTCACTCAAGTAGTCATGAAAGAAATATGAGCTCCTCACAATAGAACAGTAAATACCAAGTTTCCAACATCCGGAAGTCATGTGTACTTTCCATCTCCTGGTATTTTATGATGATCTCTTGCAAAGATTGCTTGTAACTGTTCAACCATTCTTAACATCCTTTCTTTGTTTTTTTCTTTCTTACTTTCTTTCTTTCTTTCTTTCTTTTGGTATCATACTCGCGGAACATATCTATTGTTTTTTTCATATCATAAATAGGCATATCCCCATTTATCGGCCTCGTTTACTTCGAAATACATACTCCTAATCCTTGGATTCACCTGATTCCAGAATTCAATGCCACCACCTGCTCAAACAATTTGGTGCAAACAAATCGAACTGTTCATGAACAGCTAGGGCTCGGCTCAGGTAAGACTTATTTTGAGTTCGATTCGTTTAATAAACGAGATATCCATGAACTCAAAATTAAGCACGTTTATCAAACAAGCTCAGCTCATATAAGTTCATGAACAACTCGTTTAATAATAACTCAACTCAACGACGACTTGTTAAACTTGTATAAAAATATGTATAAATACCTTGAAAAAATTAGGGTTTCCCACTTTACATCTTTTTCGCCATTTTACCTATTTTCCGCATTGTAAAAAACTAGGGGTTCCTAATTCCTACTTTACACTCCTTTTCGCAAGGCATCGACCAAAAACTCAAAAGACCTCCTCCCTAATCTCTCCATTCCTCAACCCTCTTCCCTCTTCCCTCTCACCAAGCTAGATTCAACATCGTCAAAGGCACAACTACCCACTAATGAATCTTAACAATCTTGCGTATTCATTTCGTTTGTCAACTGGGTCATTCTCTGATTTTGAATATTGTAATTCTCTTTGAATTCAACAGCTTTCACCACCAGCCGAAATGCTAAACCGGACTTGAACCCAGCAAATCAGAAGTACATTTTTCCGACATGGCGACATGAGTGAATCAGGTCAACAAACATCTTTCCGTACACCAGATTGTTAATTATTTTTAAAAAATTTCTGGTACTTGAACTTGTGGTCCGTCTTGTGCTTGTGTTGTGCACCTTTGAGGGGAAAACTAATGCTTGCTGTTGTATTTATTAACTAGATCATGATTCTTTCGAACCTGAACCACCCTAGAACCATACATTTCTAAGATTCCAATATCAACTTTTAAAATTTTTGTATTCTCCCGGTGCGTCTACATATGGGAATGATTCTGTTGCTCTTTGCGTAAAACATCCCTTTGATGATTAATGGGTTTTATCTTGCTATTGGTTATTTGCATCTTTGAAAAAAAAAACATTTTTTGGATTTAATGAATCATGCTTCACCACTAGCTAGCTTCTCCATTCTGTTTTGGTTGTTTTCCTTTCTCTCTTCCCTTTAAAATAAATCATATGTTCGGTGACAAATTTGATTCAGGAGTATGCTGAAGCTGTTTTCTTTCTAATTGATTCTTTCTATTGAAATAAAAAGAAAGAAACATTATTTTTTGATTTTTTAAATTTGTTTCTGTAGAGGAATTTTCCCTTCCTTGGGAAAATCTTCTCAGAACTAAATCACTAATGCAAACCACTATATTATTTTCATTTTGTTGCTGATTGCCTTGATCTAAGTTTTTATGGTTTCTTGCTTTGATCCTTATTTGTGCTCTGATTGCAATTTGTTGTAATTTGTTGCAGCAACTTGGAGCAGTTCGTTGTAAGGGTGTTGGGCATTATTTACTCACAAGATTCAAGAATCTCACTTTTAGAGGGGGGTTTCAATTTAGAGTAGTTCACTCTTTTCGATATATTATGGTGAGTTATTTTTCTTCTTCATTAACCAAGCTTTGTTTCTTCTTTTTATTTCTTAAGTCTATTCATTATCTTATCGAATTTTCTTAGGAAAAAAAAAACAATTTGATTATTGTTGTTTAACAGATATGTCAAGTAGACAACCCGAGAATACCCTTCTAGAGCAAGATTCATGTATGCAATTTTCTTTTGAGGAGTCATTTACAAGTCCAATAATGGAAAATTCAACGGGTGATATGATATAAGGTACAATGGATTTGCCAAAGGAATATACAACTTATGTCAATGATGTGAGGAACAATTATAATGATGAGGGGAATAATCCCAATGGCGGGGGGACAATCCTAATGAGAATGAAGGCCAGCAGAAGCATGCATATCAGATGAAGCCTAAAAAAAAAGAATTCTAAAATTTGGAACAAATTAATGAAGTAGTTAGAGGCGGTATTAAGAAGCCTCAATGTAACTATTGCAAATGTGATTTTTCTCTTTCTTCGTTAGGTGCTACAATTCACTTTCATAAACACTTGAACGGTTGCCTTGCACGTCAAGCTACTTGTAAGAAGCAATAGACTCTTCCCATTGACATCTCTGGGACTGAATGTGTGGCTAATGATGGAAACTTCAAGTATGATCATAAGAAGGTAAGAGAACTTGCTTCTCATATGATTCTTTATCATGAGTATCCTTTTATGAAAATGGAGCATGTTTTGTTTAATAAGTTTATAAGAGCTAACACTCCATATTGGCAAAAGGTAACTCACACTATTGGAGAAAAAAAAATAAAAGATTGCACTTCCACTTATGAGTGAGAATGAGAAATTGAAAACAATGTTGAAGACTGTTGATACAATTAATACAATAACATACCTGTGGTAGTCAGGTGGTCAAAAAATTCAATATATGGTTGTCACATTTCATTTTCTTGATTCGGGTTGAAAATTGCAAAAATGTGTGTTGAACTTTTGTAATGTGCCACCTCTCATAGTGGGGTTATCATTGCTAATGCTCTTCAAAATTGTTATAAAGATTGGGGCATTGAAAATAAAGTGTCTAAAATAACAGTGGATAATACAATATATAATGATGTTGCTATAAAAATTCTCAAAGATAATTTTGAATTGAAGAAGAAGTTAGTTGCCGGGGAAAATATTTTCATGTGTGCACATATCGTAAATCTTTTTGTGCAAGATGGATTTGGCGAGATTGGAGATATAGTTGATTGTGTTAGAGATGGTGTGAAGTTTTTAAAAGCAGTGAAGGGTCGTCTTGTCCAATTTAGTGATATTAAAAGGCAGTTGCAATTATCTTCAAAAAAATTAATTTTAAATTGTCTTACTCGTTGGAAATTTAGTGATATTAAAAGGCAGTTGCAATTATCTTCAAAAAAGTTAATTTTAGATTGTCTTACGCGTTGGAATAGCACATTTATGATGTTAGTCGATGGATATTGGAGTTTAAAGCGGTTTTCCAAGGTACCAAGATAAGGATCCAAGTTTTCTTTATGTGCCAACTATTGATAACTGGGTAAAGATAGAAAGTGTGTCAATTTAATGAGATTTTTAGTCAAGCAACAGATATTGTATCAAGAAGAAAGTGTCCAACTGCTATCTTATTCCTTTATGAAGTTTGGAGGATAAAGGAAATGATAAATGAAAAATCAATTGATGATAACCAATATATTCGAGCTATGGCCTTACAGGTGGGAAATTTTTTTTGACAAGTAATAGGGTGAATGTAACTTGTTAATGGCAATAGCTACAGTTTTAAATCCAAGATACAAAATGAAACTTGTTGAGTTTGTTATCCAAAGATTTATCCAAAGGCTAAAGCAACTAGAAACATTATTATGGTCCGCAAGGCCTTGTATGAGTTGTATAATGAGTATACGACTACTCATTCTTCAGCACATACCAAACGAGGAAAATACAATGCAACAGAAACTGGTTCTTCAAGTGGTAGTTCTTCCCATGTTAGTGGGAGAAGCTTCACTAACGGTAGGTCCAATTTTAAGTCTTTTATTAAAAGAGCTGACTCCATTCAGCCTCTGTACCTAGCCTTTTATGAAAGCTTTTGGCTTCAAAACATATTAAAAAGTCTACTTGTTTGTCCTTCAAATGTAATCAATTGGCTTTTTTCACATCTTTCTACATCTACTTTTTTTACAAAAAAGCTAAAAAATCAAAAAGCCCACAAAAAAGCTAGACCAAACACACGCTCAGCCTATTAGATCTGACTTGGATGTTTACTTGGAAGAAAGTGTTTATATTTGTGATGAGGGTTCAGGTTATCATTTGATGTCTTAGAGTGGTGGAAAGAAAACAATCTCAAGTTTCGTATCTTTTCAAAAATGGCATGTGATATGTTATCAATGATCATTTTCACGATGGCTTCCGAGTCTACTTTTAGTGGTGGTAAAGTTATTGATCCATATTGTGCATCTTTGTCTATTAAAAGAGTACAAGTTTTGTTATGTGGAGCTGATTGGGTATGATACTTTATGGACTTAATAAACATCAAATATAAGTATGCTTTTTTCAGTTTTTAACATTTATTTGTTTTATGAGTTAATTCTCTATTCGATAATAAATTACTTATTTGATCAATTGTTTTGAAAAACTAACATCAAATTTATTACTTCTTTTTGTAGAAAGAAAAAGAATCGCCGTACGAGGAAATTGTGCTACCTTAGATGTTATGGTGCCAATTATGTTTATTTTATCAAGTTTTTCATTTAACAAAAATAATGTCTTCAACGGAAAAATTATAGGCCCAAATTTATTGTCTTCAGTGAACTGATATATTTTTTATAATAGTCAACAGTAAATTATTTATAGCAATGGTAGAATGGTAAAATAATGTCTCACCTTGTAGGGATTAAATCATAGCGTTGATAGCATCTACGGTTAGCAATTGCTCAGTGTACGTAGGAGGAACTGTTTCATTTTCTGCAACTTTTCCTTATCTAGCATGAAAAGTACTGTGGGCATCTTGACTTCTTGTATGTTATTTGTATATGGAAAAGTCTGTTATTCTGCATTTTTTTGGTATCAATTCTTAGAGGTTAACTCGGGATATCCTTTGTGCAGGCTTGTAGACCCTGTTTTGGAAAGCTTTGGGTCGCTTTTTGTTAGAAGCTACATTCTACAACTTATTTTGCATCTTTCCAGCAGATGATGAGCTTAGAAGAAGAGTGAAATGAGATCTTTTTTCCCAATGCAATGGCTATATTGTATGCAAAGAAAAGGGAAAATCCCTCATTTTTTGTCAATCTTCGAGGGTGAAGCTACTGTCATACAATGGATGATTCAGTTGTGTTTGTGAAAAATTTGAGGGGATGATTTTGGACATCCAAGAGCTCTTTATTTTACATTTTAAATTTATAGTTGTTCATTGGTTCTACAATCACTCCTCATAGGATTTTACAGGTAATGAGTTATAGTTTAAACTTTAGGATCACGGCTAGACTTCGAAACAGGTTTAGGCTTTTAGGCTTAAAGTGGGAAGGGAATCCTCTGTTGGTTGGCTATTGTTTCATTTTACAATGTTGGGTTGTTTTTATTTTCCTTGTCAAATTTGATCTATAATTATTATTTTTAAAGGGCTCTTAATTTTTAAAAAGGGAATCTGAATTAACTAGCAAATCAAAAATGCTCAAATTCAAGCTCAAGCTCGACATGGCTCGTTTATCTTATTTGAGTCTAGCTCGAGCCGAGTTCAAAATTAGTTGTTTTTAAATAAGCCAAGCTCAAACAAGAATGGGCAATTGTATTCAAGCTCGAGCCGAGTTTGAACAGTATAAGAATTTACCAAGCTCGACAAAGCTCAGCTTGATTAGGCTCGGCTCAGCTTGGCTTGGTTCATACACCCCTCATTCATAGAAGCAACATTGTAAATCAATTATCTCAACTCTATTCAACTTAACAATACCCAATTTATTTATTTACACAACATACACATCAAATGCCTATCTATTAGATTTAGATATCTTAATCACCTCACCTCTAAGGCATAACCAATCTTATGCTAAAAAAATGAGGTGTTACAGATTGAAAAGCTCTCCTTGCTCATAAATGGGATCAGTTCAGTCAATAGTATGTCATACAAGATTTATAGATTCTTCCCAATCATCACAAAGGTTTTTTGCTTTTGTCTTTTTAAATGAAAACCCCATCAGTTTGGCCCTCTTGTTGGTGTGCCAAAGCAGTCACCTACCGATACTGAAACCACAAAATTCGCGCACAAGACTCCAGCGACTGCAAAATAGTCAATTATGAAACCAATCACGCTTAATGCTGGGAATTACAATTTCTCATCGCCGACATCATCCCTACATTAATCTAATTAAAGCCCAATTAAGACATCAAACCATATTTTTCACCTAAATTGCTATAAAATGCAGGGAAATCAATGCACGCAAATCAAATCCATCCTACAACAAATACGCACCAGAACACGTAGCAATTACATAGCGTTCTATATAATACGTCATAAAAACTTCATCAAACGCGAGAGAGAGAGAGAGAGAGACGTCATACCAGGTGGTGAAGGGCTTGAGAAACTGAGCAAGAGCACAAGCGAGGATCGCAGAGAGGATAGGGAGATTCCACGGTACGACGGCCGGCTCCGACGAATAAGATCGGAGGCTCGACGACGCATCAGCCGCCGTGATCACCTCGTCCATTGAAGATAATTAGAAGAAATCGATGGCGAGCGAGAGTCGGAAAAACTTCAACAGCTGCCAAGAACCCCTCAGGCTTGTGATGAGAGATCTGCAGATTCTTTGTTTAATTGCGTCGCCGTCTCTACGCCGTCGATGAGAGCAGTGCTCGCCGCGATTGGGAATCGTTGGAGGCGGAGGGGACGACGGTGTCGGACCCCACAGGTGAGTCTAGTTGGTTACAACTCACGGCAGAGGAGACAGGCTTTCGTTGCGTGTAGTAACGGAGGTAGGAGGTACACATGATCTGCTGGCTTAAATTACATTTATCCACATGATCCGACTGTAATGTAAGGACATTTTTGGAAATCGATGAAATAAAAAAGAGAAGGAAAACTGCAAAAGTTTTTAGGATAGTTTTTAGGCGCTTTCAAAAAAAAGAAAAAGAAAAAGAAGGTTTTAACGTGAGAGGTTATAATAAAATTTTTAACGCGCAAATTTTAATTATTTATGACACAAATAAATTTAATATAAATAAATAAATTTATATATAGTGCATATAATTAAATTTATCTGTCATTTTATTTTATGCAAAACAGATAAATTTATCTGTGTTCTTTATACGTGTTTTAAAAAGACACACAAATAAATTTATCTGTTTTGTATAAATAAACATACGGATAAATTTATCTATATATTTTATTTATGCAAGACAAATAAATTTATCTATGTACTTGATACAGATAAATTTATATGTTTTAAAAATACACAGATAAATTTATCTGTCTTACATAAATAAAGCACACAGATAAATTTATCTATGTGCTTTATTTATGTAATTTATTTGTGTGTTTTATTTATGTAAGACAGATAAATTTATCTGTATGCATTTTTAAAACACGTATAAAGTATACAGATAAATTTATCTGTATACTTATTTATGCAAGACAGATAAATTTATCTGTGCACTTTATACATATTTTAAAAATATATAAATAAATTTATCTGTTCTAGGCTCTAATTGGATCTCACGCGTTAAAACATAATCTCGCGCGTTAAAAATTTTGTTGGTGGATGAAAAACCAAAACGCCGTTACTTTAAGGATCTAAAACTAATTTTTCGTAGTTTTTAAGCTATTTTTTTAATTAAAATTTTGATTTTTAAGCTGTCTTGTTTGGTTTTAAAAAAAATTAATTAATTTTTTTTTCATATCTTAATCCAATAAAAAAATACATATCTTAAACACCTGAACTTTTTTTCAAACATAATTACTATAATATCTTTACTTAAAAAAGTCAATCATATTCACAAAATAAAAAAAATCATCAAATATCTCAATCATTACAATTTAAAATTAAAAATAAAAATATTTTAATAAAAAACAAAAAATATGCTACAAAAAGTTATTCCAAATAATTTATTTTTCCTTAAAAATTAAATTTTTTAGACATTTCAAACCGCCATTAAACTACAAATAAAAAAATGGGCATGTGAGATATTTTAATTAAAAAAAAAACTACCATAAAAAAATTATCACAAATACTCTTAATTTTGTTTTTAAATTAAATATTTTAAAAGTTAAACTTTTTAGACATTTTAAACAAGTTACTCACGAGCATAAATTTTTATACAATAATTCTTACAAAACATTTATTATTTTTCTTTTTTTTTTTATGAAGGTAAACAAGTTGAGATACATTTTATTTCAAATTTCAAGATTCAAATTGATTTGACAAAAAAAACTTATCAAATATAAACCTCAATTTGATATATGGTTCGGTCAAATCAATTATCATAAAAATGAATTTTACTTATCAAAATATAAAGATTACTTTTAAACTCGAGCTTAATTAATTAAAAAGTCAATGACATGATAATAATAATAAAAGCTAAAATTTGATTTATAAACTCTTTTTCTATTTTAAAAAGATTATAATTTTCAAAATAGAATATAACTAAATTAACTTCATATTATTTATAGTTATAAATTATTTTCACATGTTTTTATATTATTGAAATCATAAACTCTATTAGTTGCTAATATTTATTATATGTACAATTTTCTTTTTAAGATGGCATAGAAAGAAAAAGAAAAAATAGTAATAGTTTAAGATTGCATAATTTAAAAATGTCATGTGTAGATACTTAACACTTGAATTTATTCAAATTTTACTATATAAAATTATATTGGGTTCATATTAAGTCAAAAAAATTATCTTTAGACTTGTTAGTTTTAATAGAATATTCAATAAAAATATGTATGCATTTGCATTTGGTTTGGTTATTAGTAAGAGGACAGAAAAAAAATAATTATATTTTCTCTCATTATGTCTTTTCTCTTTATTTTATTTGGATATAGTACATAAGAGAAAAAAATAAAATTGTATTAGTTATTAAGAAATTTAAACAAAAGTCTTATTATCAACTAATAATAGAGTTTTAATCATATAATTTTTTTTTACAGATATAGTCCCATACAATAACTAACTGATGAAAATACCCTTAATATTATATTTTTACATATCCATTAAATCAAGCAATCTCTCTCTCTCTCTCTCTCTCTCTCTCTCTCTATATATA
>JAULJZ010159804.1:0-27159 GCA_032270985.1 Heliamphora pulchella
GACCTTCAAGAATAACTTTGTTATTGGTTGAATCTTCAATAATACACTTAGCATGATCAAACACAACTTTGTAGCCTTTGTCACAAAGTTGGCTTATGCTAAAAAGGTTATGTTTCAAACCATCAACGAGCAAAATATTTTCAATAGAAGGGAAGAAATTTTATCAATGCAGTCAATTCCTAATTTTTCTTTGCTATTGTCTCAAAAAGTCACAAATCCACAATCTTTTGGCTTGAGAGATGCAAACATCTATTTGTCGCCTGTCATGTGTTGTGAGCAAGCATTATCGAGATACCACATCCCCTCCTTGAATGAGGATTTGAGACACACCTACAAGGAGAATCAAGTTTTGATTTTTGGTACCCAAATTTTTTTGGGTCTTTTGATGTTAGTTTCTTAAGTGTGTTCCTTTAAGAACCCAAGCCTTTTTGACATAAATATTAAAAAATTTTCTGTATGGGTAGTGTGCGACGTGTCCATGCTCATAATAGTGAAAACATGTGGCATTTGAATGATTTGATGATGTCTTGAAAAAAATATTGCTCAAGAATTTTTGTTTCTTCTTGGGTTTATAACCAATTCCAATTTTGTCAAAAATACATTTTTGCATCCCAAAAAGTTTATCTAAATTTTTCTTTCATTGAGTAAACTTGTAGACAATTTTTGTAAGATCCTCAACTTTTTCATTCAAAATCTTGTTTTCATTTTTTAGACAAGAGACTTATTTTGTCAAAATAGATTTTTTATTTTTTAAAGTCTCTATTTTAGTTGAGGAAGAAAGAACTAATTTTTTTAAAATGAAATTCTTAGCACCTAATTTTCTCAACTCATTATGTAAATTTTCAAAAGCATTTTGCAATTCTTCTAAGAAAAAAGAGTCAGGGGTTACATCATCATCTTCTCTGGCCATAAAACATAGATTAGTAACTTCATTTTCTTCCTTTTCATTCTCAGAGCTGCTGTCATCGCTTTTGCCCCAAGCAGCTATCATGGCTTTCTGGAAGCCCTTCTTGAATTGCTTCTTGAGCTGAGGGCATTCAGCTTTGACATGTCTAGGCTTTTTGCATTCGTAACAAATTATTTCATATTTCTTGTGTTCTGATTTGAATATGCTGAAATCACCTTTAAACTTGTTTGGCTCTCCCTTGTATTCTTCCTTCTTGAAGAATTTCCTTCCTCCTTGTTTTTATTTCTAAGAAACTTCTTGAACTTCTTTGTGATGAGAGCCATGTCTTCATTTTCATCACTGGAGGTCTCTTATTCAGATTTTTCATCATGAGTTGTAGACTTGAAAGCAATGCCTTTCTTCTTTTTAATGTCTTCCTCATCATCCATCTTGATGTTCATCTCATGGGTCATGAGAGAACCAAGAAGTTCTTCTAAGCTGAGCCTGTTCAGGTCCTTGGCTTCTTGAATCACCGTGACCTTAGTTTCCCAACTCTTTGTCATACACCTCAGAATTTTTTTGACCATTTCTGCATTAGTGTAAATCTTGCCAAGAGATTTCAATCCATTGATAATATCAGTGAAGCGAGTAAACATATCAGATATAGTTTCATCATGCTTCATTTTGAATAATTCATAGTTATGAAGAAGCAAGCTGATTTTTTACTCTTTTACTTGATTGGTACTCTCATAGGTAACTTCTAGTCTATCTCAAATTTCTTTAGCGATGTCACAAATCGAGATCCTATTAAACTCGTTTGGGTCAAGTGAGCAATAAAGGAGATTCATGGCTTTAGTATTTTTTTGTATCTCCCTTTTGTCGATTTCAGTCCATTCGGGCTTAGGTTTAGGGACAGCAGCCCCTTCAACAGTTTTGGTGGGTTTTTTTGGTCTATTTCTGATAATCCGCCATTTATGATAACCCACCAAAGGTCGTAATATATGGCTTGAATATAGATTCTCATTCTAGCCTTCCAATAGTTATAGTTTGTTCCATTGAACAAGGGAGGTCTATTGATCGATTAACCTTCGGATTGGATAGGTCCGATACTAGTGGTTGTCATATAAAACTCTTAGACTGTTAACTCAAAGACAAGAGTCTAAGCTCTGATATTGTTAGATCTGGACAACTCAAGAGGGGGGAATGAATTGGGTCTTTAAAAAATAAAAGCAATTTAAAAATCTTTTTCTGAAATCTTTCAATATTGCGGAAAGTGAAGATAAGCAAATATAAAATTAATACAAGTATTAAAAGATGAGGAATAGAGAGATAGAACCAGACACTAGAGATTTATAGTGGTTCAGCTTTATCCTAGCCTACGTCCACTCCTCAAGATCTCCCTTGAGTATTTCCACTATTCAGAATACTTCACGGGCATATTCTAAGCCTTGGCAATCTTCAAGACTCCGCATGAATGAACTAAATATTTACGGGCACATTCACAAACCTATTTCAGCTTCAAGAAGATCCTGTGAAAATAAGTCCCTATTTTCTTTTAATCTCTCTTGAACTCTTTTTTGATGAGTTTCACTCACTCACTCAAAGGATAAAGGGTGACTCACCATTGATTACAATAAATGAAGAGTATTAATGATGAACTCTCACTCTCTTCACAGAAAAAATTTACAATAAATGAGAAGATAAAGAGAGATGAGGAACAAGAACTGGAGTTACAGTAATAAATATGAGCTTAAAATTTCTGAGATTGATTTGAGCAATAGAATAGTAAATGCAAGTCTCTAACTTTCTTAAATGCTGAAAAGTTACTCCTTATATAAGTTCTTGTGCATTCATGACCGTTGGAGGTAGGTGGGAGCAATAAATGCCAAAAATTCAGCCGTTGAGATCTGCCGCGATTTGAATTTTCGTCGCAGATGTCGACATAAATACCTTTGGTGTCGACACAAAGTGTCTAGGGTAGGGTTCTTCAAGTGGTTAGGTCGACACGAATTTTTTGAGGGGTTGACACAGTTTCTACATTCCACCTTCCAATATTCTGATGTCGACACATTTGAATCTAGAGTCGACTCATTTGAAACCTCAGCATCCGGAGGGACCATTTGTGTCAACTCAACTTGCATTTGGTGTCGACACTAAAATTTTGCAGGAAGTCTCGGTTCTTTTGTGTCGACATATTTGGTCTTGGGGTTATCACCAACATTCTGCAAGCAGGCTCGGGACTTTTGGGTCGACACATTTGGACTTGAAGTCGACACTAAAAATCTGCAGGAGGTTTTGGTTGTTTTGTGTCGACACAACTTCTATTTGTGTCGACCCAAACTTTCGAATACCAAAAGTAAGGATCACTTTTGTGTCGACACAAAATTAATTTGTGACGACTCAACTTGAGTCTTGAGAGCTTCGGTTCTTTTGTATTGACACAAAATTTATTTGTGTCGACACTAACGCTTTGATACCTGAAGATCAACTTGTAAAACAGTTAGGGTGTCAAACCATTTGATCAATGGGTGTTGACACACTTGATAAGCTTCAAGGATGCTTTGCCTTGAAAGTATTTGACTTAATTTTCAATTAAGATCAACACAAAATATTCTTATTTAAGAATGCTTAAGTGTTTGAGCTGTTTTGAGATATAAGTTATTTCTTTTTGACTAAAGTGTCAACTTAATTATTCAAGATGCGTTAACACTTTCATTTTGGAAATATAAAATATTATTCATTTAAAACCATTTATTCTTAGAAAATGAATTATAAAAATCATCAAAATCAAAATAAAAAGACCTTGGGCTAACACCCATATTTTGGAGAAAACAAAAAAGAGAGAAGGAAAGAAAGGCAAACTAATCTCAGAGCAGTAAAAAGAGCAACAAAAAGAAGAAAAGGATGCTTACAAGTCTCTGCAAATGGGTCCTAGTCGTCGGTTTCTAGAAAAAATACTTTGCCGAAAACTAGGTTTGTTCTCACTGAAAATCGCAGAGAGAGCTTGGGAAACTTGTAAATGGTGAAAAAAGATAGAAATGGCGATGTAGTGTGTTTTTATACCCATCGTCTCAAACGACAGGCGCATTTAATGCGCTGTACGTTTGAAACGATGCAAGGGTTACCGATCGACGCCCGTCACCCCCCATGCACCAACTAGACCATGCCACGTCACTAAAATGGGGCTTAAGGCCAGTCGTCATCTATGATGGGATATCAAGGGCTTTATACGCCCAAACTACCTCACGAAGCACCGTGGGAACATCCCCTAGCAAAATAGCACCTCTTGGAATTGCACACACCAAACTCGATCCTAGACAGTACAACCGAGCAAACATAACACAATAAGAGGAGTCCACCAAACAAAAAACTAAACTCTGAGTCTTCATTAGGCAGCTTGGTCAAGCGAAAACCAGAGTTGGGGGCAATTGGAGTCAGATAAAACTATGGGCTTAAAGCCCAGCCCAAGATAAGCAGAATTGAAGTTACAATCAAAAGATCGGCCCACTATTTGTCCGGTCCAAGATGAGTTCAGGCCACCCTATAAAGGGGCAGCTCAGGATACATAAAATCCACATCGACCCTAAGAAGAGGGATAACTCAAAAAGATCCCATTCCTGATACAAGTTATTTGGGAACATAGGATCTAACATCCTAAAGCAGTTCTAATTACTCTAGGATAAAGCAAAATCTCTTAAAGGATAAGAGGCAGAGTCCCAAGAGGACTTAGCTTCCCTGGATTTATGATCCCTATATAAAGGCAAGCACTCTTTGGTCACAGGTACGCGATTCTGAGCCTAGTTCTTGATTAGACACCTCCAAGAGAGAAATCTAACTTAAAACGTCGGAGTGCTTCCCAATTAAATCAGGTCGAAAAACACTAACGGTGTTCTTTGTCTTGCAGGAGTTCGGCAATAGTGCGGGGAGCCTCCAGTGAGTTTAGCAGTAAGGAGTTCGGTCCACATTCTATTCGGGGTCATTATACTAGAACCAACTTGTTTGGTTCTGATTGCCTAAGTGGTGAAAATCAGACAATATCTTGGTACAAGCTCCAGCAGAGAGGTGATCTCTTCAATTGGCGCAATATGTGGGAACTCTAGTTCCACCACAGAGACCCACACGCTGTGCGGTAATGTAATGGGATACAATTCCACATTGCCCAATTAGAGATTTTCAACTCACATTATAAGGTGTGCTATACCCTTAACCACTAAGAGACTTTTTCCTAAGAGGAAGAACAAAATCGTGTGTGTCCAAGTAGCGAAAATCGGACAATATCTTGGTATAAGTTCCGGCAAAGGGGTATATTGAAATAATCAAAATTTTCGTATTTAATTTGTAACGGTCATAACCGAAAATTAAATAGCGCAACTATTATTATAATTATTTATTAATTTAATTTAATTAATTGTTTTTTTTTGAGATATTACATAATGATTGGAATTTAAATAAAAATTTTTTTTATTTAAACCTGTAGAACTCTTCTACACCGATCATAGTTTAGGTTTAGAAATTAGACAACAAATATGTACGTGGAGCATTAATCATAAAATATTTTTTATTATTTTAAATAATTGCTTCTTATTACAATGAATGTGTTCACTATCTAAAACTAATTTACAACCTTCATTATTTGGTACATTATTTCATGTTCGTTATTTCGTATATATTTTAAATTTAATTATTAAAGAAGAACTTAATCAGTATAATGAATCCGTTAATAGAGTTAGGCAAGTCATAAGAATAATAAATAGTAGTGCTACAAAAGAGATAATTATAGAAAAATATGTAATGAAGAAAATTTAAAATTTAAAAAATTGCTATATGATGTAGAAATTAGATGGAATGCTGCATATAATATATCAGACGTAGTAATTAAACAAATAAAAGTAATTGATTTATTTTTTAAAAACTAAATAATAAAATAAATTTATCCATCAACTTTTGAAGATTGGAAAAATATAAATCTAAATAAAAGATCTTAAAATTTCTTTGATAAATCAACAAAATTATTTTTTTATATTTACCTTCATACTATTCCACTTATTTTATCACAACTAGCAAAAATAATAAAAAAATTTATTGAATATTTACAAAATGTAATATATTTTAACATGAATAATAATATGAAAGAAAAAATTGATAAATATTTTGATGAAATACTACATATTCTTAGAATAACTATAATACTAGATCCTAGGTGTAAGGTTATTGATTTAAAATATTTTTTTAGAAAAAACTTATGATAATCAAGATCAATATGATCTAATTTATAATACATTTAAGAATTTATATGATAAATATAAAGTTAATATAATATCACAACAGCTTCAATCAACACAATCCTCCGCCAGTACTTCATCTCAAAGTTGAGGTATGGACGATTGGTATTTAGAAATAAAAACTAGACTACTTTTCAAGATTTAAGAGAGTTTTATCTCAGAATTCCAACATCATTTTGACGTAATTGATAAAATAAACGGTAATAATTTTAATATTTTAAAATAATGAAAACAACACGAAATGTCGTGGTCAATCTTGTTCATGATAACTCGTGATAAAATAATAGTTTCTATCTCTATAGTTGCTTTAAAGATAGCATTTAGTGTATGTGGACAGGTCATTGGCGACTATAAATCCAAGTTGAAGTGGGAGATGTTGAAAACATTGATGATCAGTAGCGACACACTGTATGCATCATTAAGACAACAACAAGTGGATGAGAAGTAAAGACTATAAGAAGATTTTGATGCTGTTACCTTGGGAAGTCTAGGAGAATAATTTTTTATTTTGGATTTTTAAATTTTATTTACTTACATTTGTAATTTTATATTTTAATATTTTATTTGTTTTCATCCTTAGATTAGATGAATTTTTTTTATTTAAATAGAGAATAATACAAATAATTGGTATACTTGTAGGTGCCAACTTAATTGAAATATACTTGACTTATATTTATACAATTTTTTTGTTTTTTTAAAGAAAGTTCTACACTTGTAAGTTTAACGTAAATAATTACTTTTTGAATGATAAAGTTTATAATGCATTTAATTACTTGAAGTGTTCAGTTTTATTGTATTTTTTATATTTAGTTACATATAAACAAATGTAAGTGTATAAAATAAATGATTATTTTTTGAATGATAAAGTTTATATTGCATTTAATTACTTGAAGTGTTCAGTCTTATTATATTTTTTATATTTAGTTATATATAAACAAATGTAAGTTTATAAAACAATAACTAATAACTAATAAGTAATAATTTAATTTATAAACTTAATAAATAAGAAGTTATAAGTAATAAGTAATATAAAAACTTAATATTAATAAGTAATAATTTAATTTATAAACTAGTATATTATAAGTAATAACTAATAAGGAGTTAGTTATTACTTATTATAAATTATAATATAAATAAATAATATACATAACATTAATAAAAGTAACATATAAATAATATAAGTTAATATAACTAACTTATTAACTTATTTTATAAATTAATATATAATAAGTAATAAACTAATAACTAACTAGCTAATAACTTATAATAACTAATATGTTAAAAATTATTAAAAATTATAAGTTATTAATAAGTTATAAGTTATAAATTATTACAACTTGTTATAAAATATAAATACAATGTTAAAAAAAAAATATTTTTTTTCAAGAAGCCTGTAGATCCCGCCTGAAACCCGTCCATATGCCCGCTTAAAGCTTGAGCTCGAGGCCTAAGCTTAGGCCCGTATACCCCTAGCGCTGGACCTGGGCCTAACTCTCCCAAAAAAGCCCCACTCAAAATTTGGCAGGAGCCCTTGAGGCTCGAGTGAGCCGATGAGTTGTTAGGCCGGGCTAAATTTGCACCCCTTTTTGTATCAGCAGTTATGAATATTTGATAAATATATTAACTCATCATTGAAAAAAAAGCTATAACTTATTAATAAGACCCAGATTAGTAACTTTGGCTTTTTACCTAAAAATACTAAAAAATCAATGTTGTTCGTTTGTCAAAAAAGTAAAAAAACAAAAAGCTAAAAAAAAAATTTAAAAAATCAAATTAAAACACAAACTGTCAGAATGTATTCTATTCAAACCCCACAATTTTTAAAATACAATAATACTATTTATTCAAAATTTATTTACTATAACTACCAACTTCATAAAATTATTAATATTAAATATATGGAAAGATAAAATTATTTACTTTGAATATAAAGTAAAAAAATTAACTTTTTATCAAAATAATTAATTTTAAAAAAATTAGTTTAAAAATTAAGTTAGCCTACAACCTAATTTAAATTTATTTTAGTTTTTTAATTAAAAAAAATTAATTTTTAAACTAATTGCGAATTATCCCTAAAACTAATTTAAAAAAATTAAAAATTAATTCAAAAAGTTTGACAAAGACCCCACTATGGCCATAAACAGCCAGTGTATCGATAAGTTTTCAGAGAAAAAATTGTATGACAGCTCATCCCGTTTTTGTCGATGCTACTTTTTACGTAGCACCTCGGGAGAGGAGATGTAGCGAGTGCTGACATTGGCGTTTTTATCGCACAACAACAACGGTTCAAGACAAAAAGGTAGAGCGAGAGGTACTGAGGGAGAGCGAGATTTGTGGGGTGTAATCGAGCGATTGAATTCAGAAGAAGAGCGGTGAAGATATAATCGAGCGATTGAATTCAGAAGTAGAGCGGTGAAGACATATTAATCCTCATCAATGGCTGCCAAGAGGCCTTTGCAGAGTTTCCTCAACAGAATTTGCAGGGGAATTAGTAGTACCAGGAATTTTGGTGCTGTGTCTGAAAAAAGCATGCCTTCGTCTTCTCAACACCTTATGAACTTGGAATATGAATGCAGTGCCCACAAGTAAGCATTTCTCTCTCTGATCTTTTCCCTGTTTTGGTTTCTGGCTTTTATTTTTATTGTTTGTATATTCCTTATCTTTTTCCTTTTGTTTCTTTTCGCGTGTTCTGTTTATTGTAGGCATGTATTTATGGAACGTTTTTAGTGTTCAAATTCGATTTCTGACTTTGAAGTTGTTATTTGCTTTGTGGGTTTAGTCTAATTAATTGTTGTTATCTCTCTTTTTATCAGCTCCCGTGTTTCCAAACCTTTTGCACTGATTTTGTAAAATGTTTTGCTTAAGATGGTTAATGCAATAATATTTAACTTGACTTTGCCGTAAAATCCTTTGATTTCTTATGCTTTTATCTTTTCATGTAGACCTAATACCTCATGGGTAGTGATGATCTCCCATCCTTGTATGGCTGAACTCGATCTCCGAACCTGGAAAAGGAGGGGTTAGTCTTGGATAACACTAGTGTGGTGCCGGCAAACCCGACGATAATCAAGTCAGATCTCTTGTGAGAGAAGAAAATAATGTGATCAGGGTTTTTGGGTGGAAGTGGATTTTAAAGCGTACCTGTCACCATCTTTAGGCTTTTATAGAGGGTATCTGGGTGTGTTGCTCTAGTTAGAGTGGCGCCCACATGGTTGCCGCGTCAAATATTTACTAGTTTGACTTTGGGATGTGTGAATGGAAAGAAATCACCCAAAACTATATCTAGATAGAGATTAAATCATCAGAAGTATCTTACTGAACTAGCGGTTTATTGTGGCCTATCACTTCCAACTGTCCATTTTTATGAATTGGATTTCACAAATTCTTGTTTATTATCGAGGAGCTTAGAAGTAAAGTTTATGGTGGCATGGGCTAAACATATATCTAGTGGTGCTGGGCATCCTGCCAATAATTGACCAGATAATGCTAAATGAAGATAAATTGAATGGTGACCTATGGATAGTTTGTCACTTTGTTGTCATGAGGTGTGATTCATTCTCAGCTGCATTTTGTCCTCCTGTTATGCTAGCTTTAGCCAAATATAATAAATTTTTTATCTCATTTTTCTGAAAAATTCTGCTTTATGAATATCTCCATTTGCAATAGAAATTTAAAATAATTTGTTACAGAAGGGGCTCATTTAGTGGGCCTGTTTGGTTGTTCAGAAGAGTTATGAGTTCCGCATGATCTTATTTACATGGGAACTTTAAATCATTGAAACATCTTTGTCAGGATGGGATGAGACTGCATACATATATGTGGTTTATTGTTGGACTTGGTTGCGCCATCCTTACAAAAAGGACGGCAGATATTGTGAATATTTGTTAGAGCTGAACTTATAATAAAAGTTGATTATTAAAAGTGGAAGCTAAAAACACCAAAATAAAGCTTCTCAAAATCAGTGTTTTCCAAATTTTTTAATGTTATTTTGACACATGAGTAGAAAATATAGCTGTGACAAGTAAGCTGATACATGCTTAGAAATGGAAAAAAGCTAAAAGTTGGTTTGAGAAGTTTTGACAAGCACTTCAAATTACTTTTCCTAATTCACTGGAAGTTCCTTGCAATGCCATGCAATGGTTTTTTAGTTTCTATGTTTTGACGTATATATCTCTATAGAGTGTAAACTCACGGAGAGTCCACAGCATGCAAGCAAATGTTTTTACCTATAAATGCCCATGTCCTGAGATTTGAGGATACGATGAATTCAACATATTACACCTGAGAATTGGATGAATTCAACATAAAACTTGCTTTTGTGTATCTCAACTAAGCAACATGGAGTTAACAGGATTATGGTGATATCTTGAAGAAAAGTGAATGTGATAGAACAGTTTCGATTTTGAGTAACTACTCAAACTTGCAAACAGGGCTAGCTAGTGCTCTCCTTCACCTTTCTCTGGCGAGACCTTAGAGATCTATGTTTTGCTTGATTGTTGAAAAGTATTTATAAATATGCACATTCAAATACATCCTTTGGCAAACCTTCTGTCATAATTATGTTTTACATAATTATGAGACGTTATTGGAGAAGCTAGAAATTTTCTTGAATTAAGAAATTATGCGTGCCTTTCAATGATCAATTTAGAGAGGAATTTAAGACTGATAAATTGCTTATTATATAAATAAAGGTAAAGAAAAGAGGAAACATCCTGATTTCTTTGTGACTCAGTATTCAATTAGTTCTTCGCTCTCGCTTAAATAAAATATTCTGCTAACAAAGTATTATGTATGCTTGCTGATTTGAGTTCTATCTTTTAAACCTGCATTACTGTTGCAATGAATTGTCAAATATAAAAGTTGATGATTGTCTGATCACATTTGTTTTGAAGTCAGTTCGATGCATTTATGTTCAGAGACATAATTTGAAGCACAAAAATTGAAGCATAGGGTTACACTAAAACATTGAACCCAGAATTAGGACAATTACTGGTCAGAGGTTTCTTCCCCATGTATCCTTTGGAAACAAGAACAATAACCAAGAAGCTATTAAAAATGGATTATGGAAAAGGAAAAGGAAGAACCCTTGTGACGACAGAAAGAGGATTTAAAAAATAAAATCTAGGAAAAGGAAACTTTCATAGAGTACTTTTCATTCTAATTTGCTGTAATTTTCCTTCTCTATTGGATGTGAAAGAAGAAACATCCTTGAAACACCTGTTAGCTCATTCAAGAAATACTAGATTTTATTTTTTAAATCACTTAACCACCCCTTTTCCTTATAACTGTAAAGTTGTAAACTTCTATGCAGATGCAATTTTCTTGGGCACAGAAATTTCCAATGGGTTCAAAAGCTTCTTCTCTACATAATTTGAGTCCTTGCTTCTAAACATCCTATCCACTCTATGAGTCTGCTTTTGTGTTCGAGGAAAATACTGAATTAAATAAATAATATAATAATCCAAACAAGAAATTGTTTGATAGAAGAATAACAACTTTACATCCCCAAGGAACGAACATTTGACTGCTATAAATGGTCCAAGCTCGTCATGTCTTTGCATAAACATAACGGATTTAGTTTTTTAATGTGTCTTGGTGGATGTTTCCTTACCTGATTCACTTTCTGGTGGAATTGCAGTTACCACCCAATTCCCATTGTATTCTCTCAGGCAAAGGGATCATCTATAAGGGATCCTGAAGGCAACAAATATCTTGATTTTCTCTCAGCTTACTCTGCGGTTAATCAGGTGAGAATCAGGGGTTGTTTATTTTAATTAGTTATATATCTTTATATAGGTGTTGTCACCAACATTGGATTGTCTGTCTCCCTGCTGTGAACAGTTTAAATTTTGCCCTTATATATTGTCCTGACAAAAACCATACAACCCGCCCCTAGAGATGGTGATGTGGATAATATATGGAATGTCAACATATGGATCTAGGATATTATATTTGGATATTATTTGGGACATTATATTATCTAGATATTATATTATTTTATTTTATTTTTAATTAATTTAGAATATTATATGATATTGTTTTCTTTAGTCAATGATTCAATTTTCTTTTTAAATTAGGGTTAAGCCTATAAATAAGTTGGTGATCCAATGTATTAGTTAGACTTTAAATGAATAAAAATTGAGTTTTTAAGTTTAGATTGTTAGTTTTAGAATTTATTTTTTATTTTTTAGTTGTTTAGTTCTTTAATCGCTGGCCATCCGATATCAATTGATATCAGAGCAAACATCGATTCTGCCGTTGGAAGCACTAGTCTCATTGAACATCAGTTCATTAACAAAAAAAAAAAAAGAAGTTGAAATCGAAGCATTGGCGCCATCGCCTCGTCGTGCCACTGCTGCCTTTATTTGCTGCCGCTTGCACTAGTCACCGCTGCCCCGGCGACCACCAGCCGCCAGTGCCGGCAACCTCCACAGTCGCGATCACCAGTCGTGACGCCTCCGCCGCTGCCGCCGCCATTAGCCTCCCCCTTCGCCACCATAGATCGTCGATGCCTCCGCTCACAACCACAACCATTCTTAGCTCCACCATAGATTGCCGATGTCTATCACCAACAGTTGCGCCACCACCAATATCCCCCGCCTTTGTTGCCTCCGCCATCGCCGCCTCACGTCGTCGCCGTCTCAGTCGACGCTACCAGTTTATGCCGCCGCTGCCACCGTCATCCTTGCCTACGCCACTGCCCAGTAAACCCAAGAAAACCCTAGCTGCCCTTCTCTTTTGCACTAAAGGGCGAATAAGCCAACACATTTTTCGACCTGACCCAATTCTTGCACTGTTTCAATCACAAGCTTCTTTTATTTTATTTTTCTAGCCCATTAAAAAACAAACTTAGCCTTTTATTTTTTTTTCTCCTAAGCCTTTAAGCCCACTCCTCAAAGCCCAACTCAATCCAACCTAGCCCAACCCTTTTTATTTAACCTTTTTTGCCCAACCTTTTAGCCTTTGCTTTAACCCCTACTCAAAGCCCAACCAAAAAAAAAAAATGACATCCATTGAAGATTACAAGAGTATCATTCAAACCTTTACGCGCTCTTTACGGAGCAACATGGAGACCCTTGAGAAATCAATACTACTAATTTGTAGGCAACAATTGTTTGGCAACAATCTTACACAACAAAACTTCTGTGTTTGTGAATATTTTATAGAGTTTAAAAATATATTAAAATTGATTGGCACCAGTAGTGACCTATCTAATATTGCTAATTACTTTCTTCTTGGATTACGAGAAAAAATTCAAAATGAGATGCTGTCCTCTTATACCAATTTAGAAGATGCCTATGAGGATACTTTAGTTGTCGAGGTTTATTTAAAGGAAGAAGAAATTCTTATCTTAAACTCATTTCATCGCTGCCAGTTCTTGAGTTCGCGAATGCTCCTCCTCCTCCTCCTGTTCAAGTTCCGATCATGTACGACATGCCACCACCTGCAGAACCTCTTTAGCATGATCAAACAATTTCTTTCCATCAAATTGATTTTGTAGATGTTGAAGATTTTTTGTGGGTTATCAAACCTTACTTTGTGGATATTTTCAACAGTCTTACGACCACACTTCATTGGCGCAACAAGAATCGGAAGTCGTTGACTTATTCATGCTACTTACTTATCTGGTATGGTCGCATTCAGTATTTCCGACCGAACTCGAGGACGAGTTTTTTTTCTCAGTAGAGGAGAATGATGTCGATAATATATGAAATGTCAACATATGGATCCAATATATTATATTTAGATATTATTTGGGACATTATATTATGTTATTTTATTTTCGATTAATTTAGGATATTATATGATATTATTTTCTTTAGTCAATAATTCAATTCTCTTTTTAAATTAAGGTTAAGCCTATAAATAAGTTGGTGATCCAATGTATTAGTCAGACTTTAAATGAATAAAAATTGAGTTTCTAAGTTTAGATTGTTAATTTTAGAATTTATTTTCTGTTCTTTAGTTGTTTAGTTCTTTAATCGCTGGCTGTCCTGTATCAGATGATTTATGATTAAGACTACATTTCGTGGTTTGGAGTAATTTTCTCTTGTTTTCATGCTCTGGATGCATTCTTATGCTTATCAGGGAGGATTATCGAGTTCATCTTGGCAGGCCAACATAAGTTGGAGGGTAAAATTGAAAAAGAAAGAGAAAGTTAACATGGTTTTACAATTAGGCGCATTGTAAAGCAATTTTCCTTTCCTGGTTTAGAATGCTTTTCCTATGTTTTGATGCATTCTTTTGCTTATCGGGAAGGATTAACAAGCCCCTCTGGGAGGCCAACGTTAGTTGGAGGGTAAAATTCCAAAAAGAAAAAGAAAATCAACGTCATTGTATGCATGCTAAATCAATTTCACTAGTTCACAAATATATCTACATATTGGGTTCTTGTAGGATACCCTACTAAAGAAGTGGTTAAATTCAATATGACAGGCATTTTACTTAAATTGTAACTCTCAAAATTCTCAATAATGTTGGCCATTGATTTTTTTTGGGAACTATGCATATTAGATTTGGAAAAATTTCAAATAAGTTAATGGTGATGAAGAAACTAAAATTGAAAAAAAATTAATTTGGAGATATTCAGTTTTTTTTAATTAATTTTTTTACTTAAAGTGAAAAAACAAGATTGTATATGAGAGGATACAAATATATAAGCCATCCCTTCAATACGCTAATTCAAAGTTTATGATATTGTGGAGTCTGATAGCCACTTGTTTATTCTCTTCGAGGTGGCTAGGGAGATTTGGGGTTGGTTTGGTGTTATTTGGAGTTAGGTTTTTGAGGAGGAGGTAGGATCAGTCTTATTCGGTTGGTGGGGGTGGTAGACTGGGAAGGGACAAAAGAAAGGTATGTTGGATGTGGCTGTGGCTGATTTGGTGAGAGCGGAATAGGAGACTATTTGAGGGTGAGAAGATGCTCGTGTACGCGTTGAAGGGCATGTTGTTGGCCAATTTGTATAGTTAGTTGTCTGAGACAGCAGTGTCTAGTTGTACAACCTCATTGATTTTGTATGTTCTTTAGCCTTTTGACGATCCAGTTTCTTTGATGTAGAGGTTTTTGAGCTCTTGTGTTTTGGGAGGTAGCTTTTTGGATTACTCTCCTTCTTTGGAAAAACGGGTTTTTCTCCTCTTTTATACTAGTAACAATACTTTAATACGTGTATATTAAATTTATCTATTTACTTATAATATTTTTATTATAGTGTGATCACGTTTTTAAAACTATCTTCATAACGGTAGGATTTAAATTGCTATATTATGAATGATTATCTAATGCGAAGAAAAGTGTCTTATGATTTGAAAATACGATTCTTGAAATATGTTTTAGTTGGACTAAAACTAAAACTCGTTGGACGAGTTTTGTGTAACCGGTGAGTATGAGTACAACCTGTGAAATAGGCTTTGAGTTCCATTGTATTGCAAGAAATCAGTCTCGCCATTCTCCCTTTCAGTGAAGTCCATGTGTCTAATTTGGTTACGAAGCGGTGGAAAAGAGTTTTGAAGTACACTTGTTGCTTCAACTTTATTCATACACTTGTCAGCATAGTTAATGAAGGCAACGTGTGAAACGTTGTCTCCACTGCTTGTGAAATGGAGGAGACTCGGTTAGTATAAGGAATGTTTCTCGAGTTTAGGTACGGGCGACTCAGTCACATGTGCTCAACTGACTATGTAGCCACATAACTGTTAAATCTCTCGTGAGACTCAAGTTCCGGTCAATCTCTTTCGGAGCCTTCATCACCGCTGCTTTGGCGACCTGACTGAACAAATGTGATGACTCGGCTTGTGTACCGATGGACTTTCCGCAATGAAACTTGTGAAGTTCAGTCTATGAATCCACATTGGCATGTTGTTAATTCAAGGTGGGTTTTTGGATTAAAAACCCAATGGTGTCCAATAGCGTAGGGAGACTAATCGGGTAGCGAATCCCATCCTTAGCTAACCTAAGGCCCCTGGGGTTGCGTAATCTGATAAAATTTAGCTTTTAGATCAAAGAGCTATACTATTTGATTTTGCTTGGGATGGCATTTTCTCCTTGATGTATGTAAGAGAGTTATAAATGGCCAGTCTAATGTACATGAATAGGGTTGTAAATGGGCTGTTATCGTACATAACAACATGGAATAGAACTTGCCATGATCTATGGTTGACGCCAAACGGCTGACGATTAAAAAATTGGAAACTAAAGAACAGAAAATAAATTATAAAACTAACAATCTAAACTTAAAAACTCAATTTTTATTCATTCAAAGTCTCTTCAATACATTATTAGACCTCGTTCTTATTGGCTGAACACAAAATCTATAAATATAGAAAGCCAATCAAATCCCACCATAAAGAAAGGAGGAGAGATATTCGAATCTCACAAAAAGAGAAAAACTCCATAATAAAGTCTGACATTCTGTTTAATTAAAGCAAGACAAATAAATCAATTCTTTTCTTCGGCCCTGTCGTACATATGTGTTTGAATTTTAGGTCTCGTGTGATCCCCATCAATGGTATTGTCTCAAATACTAATTGTGAAGTTAAGCATTCATATAGTTTCTTTTAACCGTGATAATTGTTTGGAGAGATGAAAGGCGTTGTGGCATACTCTTGTTGTGAAGAAAAGAATTTTATTCTATACTGTGGAATGTGATGAGTTTCCAAACTCTTGAATTGTGAAAATTAGTTTTGAACCATTATTATCTTGCAACTGTTTTTCTTAATTTTGCTATTATGGGATAGTGATGCTTACACAACTTTTAAAGTGATTCTTTTTAAAAATCATAAAAATAGGAAGAGAATAAAGTGGACAACCACACGGATAATTTCAAGAAAAGAGATGATTGAGAGTTTGGAGAGATGGAGAGAGAGAGACGGAGGTTATAGGTTTTGGATTTTCTACCTTAGAAGTAAGAAAATAAGAGGTGATGACAAATGACCCCCCCTCTCCTCCTTGTGGCTCTTGGAGTGCAAGCTAGGATCTCTAACACTTGGAAAAAAATTGTTCAAAATTTTCCATCTTCCTCTTCTCATCTCTCCTTTTTTTATTTCAACTAGTATACTCTGTCTATATAGAAACTAGAAAACCTGAGGGGAACTGCTCCGAGGTAGATGGAAAGGTGCGATTTTATGACCCGTTTTCTTTCCGGGTGACCCGAACCCTGCTGGCAAGTGGATTGCCGTTCTTGTACTGGTAATGACCCCCCCGAAAGGGGGCCTTTTTCGTCCTCCACCTAAACTGTGCAGGAAAGGACTGAAGCCAATTTCAAGGAACAGTAAAGCTTCATAGGGTCTTTTTGTCCACATGCAGGTAGTCTGCATGAGTAGCTAACCCCTTCAACATCTCTCATAATGTGTTCTACGCTGTTGAAAGCTAGATTGACATGAGGTATGTGATACATAGCTAAAAAAATGGATCCGAGCTCTTGGAATTGGAATAAGTTCGGTAGAGAAACACGAAATCTTGGTGATCTCACCTCAAGAAAATGGTGTTGCCAAATGCGAAAGAAAGAATCACACAATCCTTAACATGGCACGTGTTGTTTATTTCGTTTTTCTTTCTTAGCTGTATCTGCAAGTTTTACTTTTGTGATGACAATTGGAATGTTATTAACTCCTATTTATTTATTATCTATATTACTCTTTATATGGCTGGCTAAACAAAGGGGCATGGGGAGAGGTATATATAGGTCATTGAGTTATAGAGTGTGATGTAATAAAATGAACGATAGTTAGGTTAGAAGAACTAGAGTTGGGTTAGGTTGATCATGGTTTACTCAAACTAATTGAGGTAGTTAATTCTCTACAAAATGTGTGTGCATATAAGGTGGTATATATATATAGGTTTTGTCCCAACAAAAGAAAAGAAAAGGAGGAAAATAGAAGACTCTTGTCAACTGTCACTAAGCTTCTAAAAAGAAAACCACACTTCTTACACCTAGTCATCATTATACTTACATATTGCCAACATAATATCGTAGCTATACTTACACACCTAGGTAACTCCTAGGAGAGGCGTGGCCAACCATAGATGTGTGTGTGTGTGTGTGTGTGTGTATAGAAAGAGAACAAGAATTTTGAGAAAATCTCAAATTTTCATGGAAATTAAAGATTAAACCCCATATCCCTAATCACATGCCAAACATGGCATAAAGAGTACATAAGCATGTATTAAAATTTTGAATGCATTAAAAAAACTATAGCTTACTCGGGCTAATGAATTTCTAAATTAGGAATTCTGCCAATCAAATTATCGAATAATCACGTAACTATGAATTATTAACGTAATTGTTTATTATTTTGAATTACTGGGTACTTACAATCTTATCAGTAGATAATTTACTTTTTTTGTTAGTACTCCAATTTTATTTCCTTATTCTAACTATCAAATTTGAAAAAAATTATGTACAGTTGTTTTGCCCTCACCGTGCAAAAAACAACCTGGCTCCGTCCTTGCGGAAGAGCATATATTTCTACACATAGTGAACAACTAACCAAACTCTAACAAACTCTAACTAACTAACTAGTACACCCTAGTTAGTTTTACATAACTCACTACTAGAAGCTGCTCGTAACCTAGCAGAAAACCTGGAGATTTAAACTCCCACTCTTATGCGTATGAGGAAGGCTACTTTTTGCGCTTCGGAAGGAAGCTCTCTTCCTTAATAGCTGGGGCAACAGTTGTTGAATCATGACATGTTGTCTATCATTCTTACATCTCCATATTATGTATCTTGTCTTGTCATGTACCTTAACTTTTTTTCGTTTTTTTTTATATTTAAAAATTAACATATTTAAAATAGGCAAGTAACACTTATATATACAAAATTCATAAATCTTGCAAAAGTTAAAGATTAAGCATCTATAATCAATTACAGGACAATAATGTCTCAAAGTGATAGAAATATGCATTCATCAATAGTCAATAAATAAGACACGAGGCATAAATATATGATAGACTAAATTGATATTAAATTGCATAGTGTTAATATATCTGAAGATCCATAAAAAATTGACTAGTTTTACTTAATTTCAACCATTTAACCTGTCCATGGAGACGTGAACATATAAATATTGGATATTACTAACTTGTCAAAAATTTTGATGATTAGATACAATTTGTTACGAATTTTAGGTTTTCCTTGTAATGACACCTTCAAACGTGTCTTGAAAAATTTATGCTATATAGACAAATTGTTTACATATTGTAGTTCTCTCCAGCACAGATGGTGCAAGTTGAATCGTGAAATCTGAATTTAGGGTTTAAAGAAAAAATATAGAGAAGAGAGAAGCTTTGACAAAGGTGAAGAGCCATATCAGCCTCTTTCACTTGTGTGTATTTATAATATTACCAAGTCTAAGCCAATGACGATTATAATAATGCCCTTAAATCTAAGATAAAAGAAAAAAGCTAAAATGAGTAACACTCTTCACAATGTACATAAATGGCATTGACTTCAAGGGTCTTATTTTTTGTGTTTTTTTTTTTTGGGGGGGGGGGGGGGAAAGCAAAACAATATATATACTATATTATTAGAATACTGCTGAATTGTTCTAAATATTAATATTTTTTTTAAGAAATACCTGAACAAATGCTTCTTTTTCTTTTTTTGTAAAATCTCCCAAAAAAAAGTAATAAGAGGTCGAAGAATGCATGTTTTTCTTCGGTACCATATGTACTGTATCATGTATTGGGTTACTAGCCTATGGAAGAATATTCAAGTTTACCATAGCTTAGTCCATTTGGGCATGTCGGCTAGCCGCCTATATATATATATATTGGGGTAGGGAGAGGTAGTTGGGTCAGCTCCCCTTATAGCATCCTGATGTCTACGCTTTGATTGGGTGCAAACATGGTAAAGAGATCCTATAAAATAGTTCACTGATGAGTGACTCTTTTGTATTTGTTCATATCATGCTTTTTCTACATTGCGTATAAATTTTAAATTTGTACCTTTTTGGTGCAGGGTCATTGTCATCCAAAGGTTATTAAAGTATTAATGGAACAGGCAGAAAGGCTCACTCTTTCCTCCAGAGCCTTCTATAACGATAAATTTCCACTATTTGCAAAGTGTCTAACCAGCATGTTTGGTTATGAAATGGTGCTACCAATGAATACTGGCGTTGAGGGTGTAGAAACAGCTTTGAAGCTGGCAAGGAAATGGGGCTATGAGAAGAAAAAGATTCCCAAAGATGAGGTACTCAATATGTGTTCCTACTAGTGTTTTATGTTTAAAAACGGATGATGAATATTGACAATATTTGTTTTATGCTTATTCAGATATTTTCTTTGATTGCTTATTTATCTATTTTTTAAAAAAGGAACTCAAATACATGATTTAGAGATACTAATTAGGATACTTATCTTTTTCTTGTTTGTTATTTGTTAGCTAAATGATGCGGACCACATCAGCTCGATTGTCTACACTATTCTTGACACTGTTTTGTGTTGTGGGCCAGGGGGGTCAGTTTGGAAGTTTGGGATTTTCAAGTTTCAACGATGATCTATTATCACTACCAATTTAATAATAAGGATTTAGGGTAGCGTAAATTCAATTTTGATCTTAAAAAAAATTATGAGTATAATTTTTTTAGTCCCCGAAGCAATGTAGTGAATTAATCAGTTGAGTGGGTTTGGAAGTGTAGGATTTCCGAGTTTCAACGATCATGCATTATCAATGCCAATTTAAAAAGAAGGATTTAGGGTAGGGAAATTCAACTTGGATTTAAAAAAAATTACGACTTAGTTATTAGAATTTTACGATTCAAGATTTAGTTCACGATTCATGCATAAATTGATACGAATTTATGAGTGAATTTGTTTTGTGACAGAATCATGATGAATCTTACAATTCATCGTTCGATTCACGAGTCAATTCACTATTTATGATTCATGTAATTCTTAAAATTATCATATCTAATAAATTCTGAACTCCTATTTACTACCTTTGTTTTATTTTGAAAATACTATAATACAACTTAATGTGTTTGTTATAAAATTAAGATATAATCATGTATAATTTGTTGTTTATTTGGTGATTAGAAAATATAATATGAATAAAATGTATTCGATTTATGTGAAACATGTCAAAATACTTTTTTTTTTAAGAATTTAAAAGATGACATTAACTCTTTGAATAATCTTTTATTGTAATTTTGGTAAAGCAAATCATAATATGATATGTTCGTTAGATCAGTTAGACTCAACAATTTTATAATATATTTTTTAAATTTTTTTTATTAGCAATAAGCACAAAAGACACGTTAGAAACGGTATTATATTTAATCTAAAGAGTTCTCTCTCTCTCTCTCCCCCTCGTTATTATACTCTTTTTGAGATTTTTTGTCCATTTTATGAATTTCAAAGAGAATATACTATAATTTTTAAAAAATCTTACAATGGGTTAAATTTGAGCCAAAATCTAGTGCGATGAAGGTAAATATCTTCCCAACTAGATTATGTAATCCTCTTCCTATAGTTTGGGTCAATATTTGTTTTGTGTATTTTATTTCATACATGAGAAGTGTTTAATGTCATATTTATAGTTTATGCCGAAACCTACAATTCTCCATTCAATTCTATTCACAATTTGACAACTATTTACGAGTATAATTTTTGAGTCCCAAATGCAATGCGGTCAATTTATCAGTTGACTTGTGAGTTGTAGCTCTTCCCTTAGGTAAACCGCTTCATATTTTGTTGAAGTAAGTTTACAATACGTTGTTAGATTAATACTTACAAATTCATTAAGTTCGAAAAACTTATCCTACAATTTGTCTGGACTCCCAACACCAGTAGACCTAGGACCAACCCGGTTTTTCTTCTCCCCTTGATTTTTCTGTTTTACCAAATTTTTTTCCCTTTTTTCAATTGTAGTATGTTTCGTTTCATAAGTTGTTTTTGGAGATAACAAGTATTAATAATATGTGGATCCAAGCAGGGTATTAGTATATGAAAAACTAATGTTTCGATAGGTATTACTAGGCATTTACACCCAAACAACTTCAAGAGTTTGTTTGGATGAGGTATTTGTAAGTATTGAAGAATTTAACCAAAAATTAAGTTTGAGTTTAGACTTCAGAAGAGCACGACCATTTGTGTATGATGGACATTGTATTTGTTTCTTCACAGTACCTATACATGTTACCTAATTAATCTTTACGGTAACTAATACATAACATTTTTTTTTTCTTGTGTGTGTGTGTGTGTGTGAGTAAGGTTGTTAATTATTCAGGATACAAAATTGGATCGTGAAAGTCTGATTGCAACTATTTGGGTAGACTCTGATTTCTATTTTTTCATTTGGCTTGTATACGGCCTAACTTAAGGGAAAGTCATTATCCCTTAGGAATTTCTTTCAACATTTACATATTTTTTTCTCCGTTCCCCTTGTTTTTATGTTTCTTGGGGTGCCTTGCATCAAAGGCCTGCTTCTTACATGTGTGGTCATTTGTATGTCCCATAACCAAATCACCCTAGGTAATGTTCTTACTTTGCCTCATTGATCCTAACTCTAGACTCCTATGTTGCATCTGTCGTTTTACCCATCTAATCATCCTATGATAATTGGTATGCTAAGTTTGGTGGAAGGAAATAGACCATTCCTTGATCCGTCTCTTCCTTTGTCGTTGAGTCCAATTGTCTTTTTTAAGCTCAACTTAGTAATTCTGGAGTAATGGTTGTGGAATCTTTAAATTTCATTTAGCAATATAATTTTCTCTATGATTTCATCTGTTAATACAAATTTCTGGGGTTCATTGAGCGAGATAGCAGTCTGCATTTGTTATTTCTTTACTTACTATGGCAAGAAGTATTAACATTTTAACACTTCACACACACACACACACACACACACACACATATTGTTAGCTTGTTTCCAAGCAATCTATTTGTGCTTTCCATTTTGTTACCCAATGTGTCTTCTGCAGGCTATCATTGTATCATGTTGTGCTTGCTTCCATGGTCGTACATTGGGTGTTATTTCTATGAGCTGTGACAATGAGGCTACTCGTGGTTTTGGTCCCTTCTTGCCTGGATTCCTCAAAGTTGATTTCGGTGATGCGGTTGCCCTTGAGAAGATCTTTAAAGGTTTCTAAGTATTGGAATTTTGTTTGCTTTGGCGACGGTTGTATTGTTGTTAAATATTTTGCCTAAGAAACCTCATTCTTATAAAATTTTTAAGTTTTTCTCACATCATTTTGTGTTCCATTGTTGCTTCAGCTTTGGCATATTAGAATATGTATGATGCAAACTTATTATTTGACTTTACATGGTATGCAGAAAATGGTGATCGGATAGCAGGATTTCTTTTTGAACCTATCCAAGGAGAGGCCGGGGTATGTGCCCTCGGCAGCTTAAAATATGATCAATTTGGAATGTACTTTTAGTTTTTTATTTGTAACTTGGAGAAACGAGCAATGATGTGATAACAAATTTCCATAATATTTTGGTTTCTGGCCAAACTGACTCATTATTTGAGGCCAGATCTTGGGCTATGAGGTATTTTCTTACATCTAAATGGTGCACACTTTTGTTGCCCATTTTGTGCTAGACTCTTTTGTAATGTACTCTTTGATGGTTGAACCTCGATATTTCTGAGCATGGCGGTAGAATGTCTTTCCCTGGCCTTGCATATGCCCATGCTCATAGCTCTTTTTAGGTTAGTCTCTGCATGTGGGAGTGCGTGAAGATTGAGTTCATGCTCCTTCCGTGACTTGATTCCATGCAATGTTACACACTTCTTTGAATGGTCATTTATTCTCTTTGTCTTCATGACCTTTCCTTTTTGTAGTTTTATTTCACGTACTCCATTGTCAGGTTTTAATTCCTCCTGATGGTTATCTAAAAGCTGTCCGAGATCTTTGCTCAAAATACAATATTTTAATGGTTGCTGATGAGATACAATCTGGCTTGGCACGGACAGGAAGAATGCTGGCTTGTGATTGGGAAGAAGTTCGCCCAGATGTTGTAGTAAGGCCTTTTATTTTCACTCCATGTGTATAACCCACTGTTTGATATGACTGCGGCTCACTTTAATCCCATTGCTTATACCTGCAATCCTATCAACTGAGTCCACTGAATCTTTAGGTAAATATAATTACAGTTTGCTTAGAAAATACTTGTTAAGACATTTGCTTCATCAATTTGGTTAGCAAGTTTGTTCATTTTGTTCTGTTGTATATATTTAATAATGGACCTTCCTTTGAAGAGGACGTGGCCCCCTCGTTTCTTGCAAAATAGACCTTGATGTTGTCCCACCTCAGCACTTACAAGAAAAGGAAAACCAGTTGGAAATAATATTTGCATCAGTATTGAAATCAGCTTATAAGAAAAGGAAAACCAGTTGGAAATATTGTTTGCATCAGTATTGAAATCAGAAGGGTGTTGAATTGTCAACTGATTGTGGACTTGGCAACTTGTGTTTGACCTCCAAATTAAAATACCTGTTTTGGTGTGTACATAAATTTGTATAAATTAGAAGGGTGGTGATGATCAACTCTACACGTTACAAGTCTTTCCTCTATATAGGACTTTGTTCTGTGATAGTGAAAGATCGTTGACCACCGACTCATCTAAATGTGTAAGTTTGTTAGTTATTAGAAAGAGGAGCTTTATTCTTTATATTCTCAACACGCCCCTCACGTGTGGCAAGACTCCTCTATAAATGGGCTAAATAGTAAAATAATATTTTAATTATCAGGTAGATAGCCAGATTCGAGCACACGATCTATTGCCTTCTCTGATACCATGGTAGATTGTTGACTACTAACTCATTTCAATACTTAAGTTGTTAGAAATGGGAGTAATTTTATTGTTTATATTCTCAACATATACAATTCTCTCTCTCTCTCTCTCATGTTTTCGGTGGAGCCATACAATGGTGGTTTCCAAGTGGATTTATTTAATTTATCAAAGTTATATCTTCTTCCTTATGGTTATGATATCAAAATAGATGAGTATAAATAGTGAATGAGTGAACGTTAAGCTGGCTTATGTGAGAGAAACTTACATGCTACTTTCTTTTAAGATGTTTACATTTTCTTTTGTTGGTTGTTTCCTCCACTTTAAGTTGAAAAAATTTCCACTGAGATTAATTACATGAAGAGTGGGATTCAAGTGTGGCAAAGATCTATTAATTCTTTTTTCATTTGTTTCTATCATGGTTAAAAAATCACAAGTATTTGACAATTCTTTTTGAGAAGATGGAAATTTCATTGTAGCAATCATGCAACTTGATCCGAACCAGGTGAATTAATATTGGATATAACTATCCCTTATTTGTTACCTAGTAGGCAACACAAGGGGCAGGGTGAATGGGGTTGGGAAAACAACCTCTTTAAAACACAACCCAAATAAGGCAATCTCAAATACAATAATGCTAACTAAGATAATAGATGCAATGGAACATGTAAGATATACAAAGTGACTGATAGTTCAACAAATATAAGTTTGTGGGTAAGTTCTTCAACGATGAAAGTAAAGTATAATGAAGTATTGAATGTCCTACAAGACGTTCTCATCCCATTCTTGTTCTTTCTTGGGCACAACTTGCCATAGGATGATATTGGTTGATAAACTAGGTCCACTAACAATGACTTTTCACAAGTCATAATCTACAGCTTAAATATAGATTCTCATTGTAACCTTTCACTAGTTGTAGTTTATGTTATTAAATAGAGGTGGTCTATCGGTCAATTGGCCTTTGAAAAGAGAAATACTTACCATGGTCGCCATAATCAACTCTTGCGATGATTCAGTTTTAAAACTAGGACCCTAGCTTATCAATTATAACTCACGTAAAGCAACCCAAGAGGAGGGGTCAATTGGATTGACAATACTTTTTTTTATTTAAAACTTAACCCTCGTAATACAAACTTAAATGGAATTGTTGGATAGTTTGATATATAATATTGGGTTTATTTCCTAACAATTTATGCTTTTAGGATAATTGATGATGTAACATGGTATCAGAGCTCTAGTTCCATGAGGTCTTGGGTTCAAGTCTCGTGATGTGTTTTTCTGTTATATTTGTTATTGTGCACTCTGTGTGTTGGTGCACTTATTCAGTTTGTTCACCTCTCCAGGTGCGAGACATGGTCGCACATAAAGGGGAGTGTTGAATAGCTTGATATACGATGTTGGGTCTATTTCCTTACAGTTTAAGTTTTGGGACTATTAGTAACTTAACAGGAGTAATGCTTGACAGAGTGATAGATGCAAGGAAATGCAAAGAAGCATGTAATATATGCAAAGTTATCAAAAAATCAATAAATATTAACTTGTAGCCTAGGAAGCATGGATGCTCCAAAATAGGTGCTGTGTTCGTGTTGGACACTGACGCGGCTTAGACATCTCAGGTTATATGTTAGACACGCTAAATGGCATGTCCTAATTTTTTATAATTTCTTTTATGCAGGGCGAGACATCAGACACGTGTGTCTAATAATAGACACGCAGTAGGACACAACTAGGGCTCTAGAGAAATTTTAAAAATAATTTTTTGCGGATCTAATAATAATTATTATAAAATTTTAATAATAATTTTTGGCATAGGGCATGCGTGTCCAATTGATATTTTCTTTTATTAGAATGATGTACTGAATAATTTGAATGATTATTTGTTTTTGTTTATTTGTGGATGTTCTATTTAAAAACATTGGTAAATATGTAAATAAAAATATGTTTTTTTAGTTGTATCATGTTAGAAAAGAAAGAAAGAATATGGAAAAACGTGGGTGCTCATTGTGAGACGTATACATGTATTTATTAAGCAATCAGAGCATACAGTAGATACTATGGGCATCCCCATAGGATATTATTAATACTTAATATATTAATACTAAATATACTTAACACCCCTTCTCAAGTTGGAGTATAGATATCAATCATGCTCAACTTGTTACAAATGTAGTGAACCTGGGGACCGAGCAGCGCCTTAGTGAACACGTCAGCCAACTGTTCTCCAGATCGAACAAAGCTAAAATCAATAGTGCCATTCTT
>JAULJZ010159814.1:0-27154 GCA_032270985.1 Heliamphora pulchella
AAATCATAAGAGGGATTAACTTGAAATGTCAATGGTTCTTGTTGTAAACTTTTCATTGGTATTCGCATTTGCATTGTATATATTTGCATGCTTGGTTCTCAAACCCCCGTTCTACCTACCTGATACCACGATCAGTTTACTATTTCAGGGCTATGTCAGGAAAGGCAACAAGCTTTTTGGCCACATGCTTTTATGAATGTGACAAAAAGAGTTATTGCGTACCGCTTAACCATGCCTTGCACCATTCCTGGCATGGGAGGTATGTTCTTGACTCTAATTAGAAGGTACATTGAGTGCAGACCTACCAGCCTTATCCTGTTGTATATAGCTTCTTAGAATCCTTCTTTTAGGATCAATAAATCTTTTAGGATTATGTGATTTTCTTTTTGTGAATGCATTTGTTCATATAGTTAGCACCCCCATTAGGATGGTTTTCGTTTTCCCGTCTTGTTGTCGAATGCGGGTTGTTCCAGGTTTTGGCCCTAGATGATGAGTTCTCCAATTTACACTAGTCTTTTCAACTTTGAGACCAAGGATTATAGCTCCATGCAGAAAAGAACTTATACGCACTTAGGCCTGATCTCTGAGAGGAAGACTCGGACGGGTAGAGTAGTTAAGATCATCGATGGCAGATCCAGAATTAACCCTGACAAATATGATGAGGGCAATTATGGGACTACAATGGACAGTGAAGGGAGTTAATACTGCTGTGGCCAACCAGGCCAAAATCTAAACTCAATACCAAGCACGAATTCAGGCCTTGTAGACCCAGATAGTGGACGTCAATGTAGTTCTCCCGAATGATCAAGAAGATGGGGTAGGGGATAACATTTGGGATAATAACTTGGGACCCAAAAGAGCTTAACCAGCAGCTGCACCACCTGTACGACCGAGAATCCCAAAAATCCTACCCATCAAGGAGTTGATCTTGTCTGATAAGGTTGACAAACTGGAGAAAATTCTGAGAAAGGCCCAAGGAATCAAGGATTACATGCTAGAAGTAGAGAGGCTTTGTCTATTTTTTTATGCAAAACTCCCTGAGAAGTTCAAGATGCCTGATATGAAAAGTTTAATGGAACTAGGGATCCGAGAATTTATTTGAGGATGTACGTGGAAACCCTGTCACCTATGGGAATCAGTGATCAGTTAAAGGCCTAGCTTTTCCAATGATCTTTGTCGGGAGTTGTCAAAAAGTGATTTTTGTTGTTGGATGCTGCAAAGTTGAGAACCTGGAAAGATATTACTACTACATTTGTCAATCAGTACAATTATAACATACATCTCGATGTCACGACTCAGGAACTCGAGACTACTAGGCAAGATGCTAAAGAATCTTTTGTTGAGTTTCTGATTCAATGGAGGGCTAAAACATATAAAATAACGAACAAGCCCACTGAGAAAGAGCAAGTAAGGATGGTGGTGAAGAATTTTCAACCACAGTTTCGAAAATATTTGATCACGCAGCTGTTGATGACATTCAAGCAGGTTTTTTATGCTGGAATACAAATAGAGGATGCCTTACAGTCTGGTGATATTGAGAAAGGTGAGTCGAGTCAGAGGGTGAAAAGGAAGCTCTATGACAACAACCCCTACAATGCTACCAACTTTGTGAACCAGAGTTATGAGGTGAACCTGCTGAACACAAATTCGAGCCATTCTAATACATCTGCACAGCCCGCTACTCAAAACCAATCCCGTAACCAGAAAAGGACCTTCACCCAACTTACCATTCTAGTGACTTCCAATCTCAGTCGTCTGATTGAGATGGGTCTCTTAAAACCCTTTGAACCGACTCCGTCACCAAATCCTTTGCCACCCCGATATAACCTGACCCAGTACCGTGCCTTTCACCAAAGGCAAGGACATCTAACCAACAATTGCATGAGATTTCGGCATGAAATCCAAGATCTAATAAATAATAAGGTGATTCCCCTACCATATGCCACTCAAAAGCCGAAGTGACCACCAATCTATTTCCTAATCACTTAGCTCAGCAGAACATTAATGTTGTTGAAGGAGGACCGAAAAACTTTGATCCCACAAAGTTCATAGTCCTTGTGACTGAGCCAAAGCCTATAGCAGATCTTTCGTCCGACCATGACGTGTTCTTGATCAATGACTTTGTCGAGAAACTGGTAGACGACAACTTTAATGACTTCCCGGCCTTTGTCATTCGTGAGGAAGGAGGTTTTCCTCCCTCCAATAGCGATAATGAAGAAGATGAAGAGGTTAGAGGTTTATGGGAAGAGTAAGAACGCCTTGAAGCTTTGGATGACCTAGAGAATGCTGGGATAGATATCAAGTGGCATATTCCAACCATTACGAGCAATGACGCAGCATGGTATGGAGAGGCTGAGCTAAGCTCAAAGATTGGGGAGATGGAGAAAAAGGCATTAGTAGCAGGAGAATCATCGAAAGGGAAGACAGTCAACGAGAAGGCACTAGTCAGTGGAGAAATCAAGAAGAAGGAAAAATAGGAAGAGAAAGGGAAGAGTCTGCCTCAGGTGATTCTTTTGGGAACTACGGGTCCTGTATTTGATCCTTCAGTCTATACCGTTCCTTTTCACGAGTCGAAGCTAAGAACTCCTTTACCAAAGGGACCAGCTCTATGCTCCCTCGATGTGAATGAGATTTTGTATGAAGAAGAGAATGATTTATGGGGACTTAAGAAAGTGGAGCAAGAATTTAAGGACATAGACTACGATAAAAGGGAAGATGTGCCGGAATGGCATCCAATCATAGAAGAACCATATGACAATGGGGTCTCTTGGAAACCTTGGATTCCTCCCTCACCATATGATTATAAGGATCCTTTTAATGAAGTGTCACTGCCTTAGCTCTTCGAGTTGCTAAAGAATCCCATTGGTTTGCACAGAACGTGATGGGAATTAAAGAAGATCTCTGGGGAATTGGAGAAACTAGAGAGGAAGACAGTCAGGGAAAGACAAAGGTAGAAGATTTTTGGCGAGAAGAATATCCAATGACCAGGGTCAAAGAAGTAATCGGTTAGTTTGAAGACCTATGAGAGCCCAAAGACCAAGTAGAGCATTTGACAAGAAGTGAGAGGCATTTCAAACACGCTCAGTTAGAGAAGGGGCAACCGAGTGAAGGAATGGAAGAATCGAGGAAATAGGAAGGAAAGCGAGATAGCGAGGAAGAAGATGTGGTTTTGAAACAACTAAGGAAAACACAAGCAAATGTTAGTATCTGGGGATTGCTAGTGGCTTCTCATAAGCACCGGCAGGCAGTGTTAAAAGCTCTGAACAATGTAGACATTCTGATCGACGTTTCCCCTGATCAGTTGGTTGGAATGTTAGTGCTGGAGAGGAAGCCAAATGTAATCGCTTTTAGTGACAAGGATTTCCCTCTGAAGGGACTGTCTCACAACAAGCCGTTGCATCTGACTGTTAAGTGTTTGGGAAAGTGGGTACTGGTCGTTTTGGTTGACAACAGCTCTGCGCTCAATGTATGCCCATTGTGAACAACCTATGCCTAGGGTTGAAGACACAGGATTTTAAGACGAGTGCGCAAGGAGTGCGAGCATACGATAAGACACGAAGGGACGTTCTGGGGCTAGTGACTTTTGTTGTAACAGTGGGACCGTTAAAGAGTGAAGTGAAATTCCATGTTCTCGACGTGTCAGCCTCATTCAATCTACTGCTAGAGAGGCCTTGGTTACATAACCAAGCAATTAGAGTGGTTTCGTCGACCCCGCATCAGAAAGTTAAGTTGATAAAGGATGGGGTAACTGTCACCATTCTGGGGGAAATAGGCATGCCAACCATGCTCAATGACATCACACCGCTCCTTGAGATTCAACATGGAGAAGACCTTCTTCTCAACGGGTTTGACTTTGATGAAACTAAGGTTATGTAAGTGTTGATGAATGAGGAATATAATTACGTGAATCCGAAGGTAGTTGCGATGATGACGGCAATGTCTTTCTTTTCGGGAATAGGACTGAGTAAGAATCTGTAAGGAATTATAATGCCAATCCTAGTTCATCACAACTGCCATGGATATGGCCTCGAGTACAAGCTAGAATCAGAAGATTCGAAGATTAGAGAGTATGGACCGACACTGAATAAGCGTTTCATCAAGGAGGGAGATGACTTCCCTTACTGCAGATTTTTAGAACCTTAGATCGAGGAAAGAACTAATTAGAAGTTATCGGGATTGGAGATCTTCTTTAATCACTAGCTATCTGATAGTGAGGAGGAGGCGAAAATATGGCAGATGGGTTTTACCAAGGAGATACCAGTAGATTGGGTAGTTTATTGTGAAAAAAGAGATCTGGGCTCTTTCTTCAATGAAGAGATGGCCCGAGTGTGTATAAACAATAAAGATGGCAAAGACGTGCTGATGATGGATGCTGATGAACCTACAGATTACATTACACTCATTATGTATGCTGTTGAGAAAATGCAAAAGAGTCATTCCTTTGAGTCTTTTCATATGTATGATGTAGAAAGTGAATTGGAGTCCGAGTTTGGTGAGTCTGTTTTAATCGAGTCTGTGAACAGTATTTATAATGGTAAGTCTGCCGGGAATGCACCTGTTAGTATCCCGAGTCCTTTTTGTTTTGAGTCCAAAGTTGTAACCCTTGTTAAAGTCAATGAAATGAATCTGGATTTTGCTTAGTTCGTTGTGCCTCAAATACCTTGCATGAATTCTGAAAATTTTAATGAATTCGATGAGGATATCCCTTAAGAATTAAAAATTTTAATTGAAAATGAAGAAGAAATGCGAACTAAACCAGTAATGAAAGAAACTGTTTTAATAAATCTTAATAATGAAAAAGATCCACAGATAGTTCAGGTTGGTTTTACACTCTCTTCGGAAGAACGTGAGCAGTTAATCTTTTTATTAAAGAAATTTAAATATATTTTTGCATGGTCCTACGAAGATATGTCTGGAATAGATCCTGATATTATACAACACCAAATCCCTCTCTATCCCGATGCTAAACCTGCCAAGCAAAAGCTCAGAAGAATCAGGCCAGACTGGGCTCTCAAGATCAAAGAAAAAGTTACTAAGCAAATAGATACCGGATTTCTCATGGTCACGGAATACCCAAAGTGGGTAGCCAGCATCATCCCAGTACCGAAGAAAGATGAAAGAATTCGAGTGTGTGTTGATTTCAGAGATCTTAACAGGGCCAGTCCTAAGAACGAAGCACTCCTGTCTTTTATGGACGGATTTTCTTGGTATAACCAAATTTTAATGGTGCCAAAATACCGAGAAAAGACTACCTTCACAACACCTTAGGGAACTTACTATTATAGGGTCATGTCGTTTGGGTTGAAAAATGCAGGGATAACCTACCAAAGGCTTGCAACCACACTGCTGCATGACATCATACACAAAGAGGTAGAAATATACGTGGATGACATGATTGTAAAATTCAAGACCAAGGAAGGGCACGTCGTTGCATTGAGAAAGCTTTTCGAAAGGATAAGAAAGTATAAGATGCGTTAAAACGTTTAGAAATGCACTTTTGGAGTGATAGGAGGGAAAATTCTCAGGTTTATGATCACGCAACGAGGTATAGAAGTCGACCCATCAAAGATCAAGGCCATACTCGAGATGCCTTCCCCGAAAATTGAAAAGGACGTAAGGAGCTTTCTTGGGAAAATTCAATTCATTAGTCGGTTTATAGCTAAATTGACTACTATCTGCAAATCTCTATTTCAACTCTTAAAGAAAGGAACTAAGTTTTGATGGGATCAACAGTGTCCAGACGCTTTCGACACTATATGACAATACCTACAAAACCCTTTAGTTCTATCGTTGCCAGAACCTGGTAATCCTTTGATTCTGTATCTATCTGTGATTGATTTAGCAATGGGATACATGCCCGCTCAAAAAGATAAAGTTAAGGTAGAAAGAGTTGTCTACTACTTAAGCAAAATGATGGCATATTGTGAATGTCGGTACACGCCTTTAGAAAAAACTTACTGGGCACTAGTTTGGGCGTCTAAGAAGTTGCGTTATTAAATGCTGGCATACCGAGTTATTCTAATCCCAAGAATGGACCCGCTCAAGTATCTCTTCAAGAAGTAAGCATTGACGGGAAAGTTGGCCCAATGATTGCTGATGCTAGCTGAGTTTAGTTTACAGTATGTTACAAGGAAGTTAATGAAAGGAAGAGTCATTGCAGAGTTTTTGGCCGACCATCCTATTAAAGGAGAAGAAGAACCCGAGTTTGAGTTTCCAAGTGAACAAGTATTGAAAATCGAGAAGGATCTGTTGACCTTGAATTTTGATGGAGCTTCAAACCAGTACTGATATAGGATAGGGATACTCTTGATCACCCCTTACGATTCTCACATTCAATTGGCTTATAAGTTAAAGTTTGAGGTTACTAACAATCAGGCCGAGTACAAAGCTTGCTTAGCCGGATTGGAAGCCGCCTTAGAACTAGGGGCAAAAAAGTTAGAAGTTATAGAGGACTCAGCATTGGTCGTGTCTCAAGCAAAAGGAGAATGGAAGGTCAAAGAAGAGAGGTTAATCCAATACCACCAAGAGCTCGATATAATAAACCCCTGCTTTGAAAATGTGGTGTTCACCCATGTCCTGAGGTTGCAGAATAAGTTCGCTGACGCCTTGGCTACTCTGGCGTTAATGATACACATATTGCCCGGAGTGAGGATGAAACCCTTGGAGATCCAACAAAGAGATATACCTGCGGTCGGTAATATTGTTGCTACCCAAGAAGTCAATGATGTATTGTCCTGGTATCACGACATTTGGAATTTCATCGAGAAGTGAGAGTATCCCAGTCAAGACAGCAAGAAGGATCAATGAGCTATCTAGAGACTCGCTGCATAGTTTGTGATCTGTAAAGGGAAGCTGTACAAGAGAGGATATCTGGGAACTAACAAACTCTGCGTTGATACGGAAGAGGGACATGAGCTGATGAGGGAGATTCACATAAAAGTTTGTGGACCTCATATGAATGGATTGATGCTGATAAAGAAGACTTTGTGTCAAGGGTACTTTTAGATGACAATGGAAACAACCTATTACAAATTTGTTCAGAGATACCAAAAATGCCAAGTTCACACAAAACTCATGTATGTGCCACCATCTCTGCTTTATATTATGCCTTCGTCGTGGCCATTTTTGGTCTGGGGAATAGACGTGATAGGGAAAATAACACCTAACGCATTAAATGGGAATGAGTTCATTCTTGTGGCTATCGATTACTTCACAAAGAGGGTTGAAGCTGTCTCCTACTCTGTTCTAAAAGCCTCTCAAGTAGCTAAGTTCATCAAGGAGAACCTCATCTATCGATACGGGGTTCTGCATAAGATAATTTCTGATAATGGTTCTCACTTCCAAGTAGAAGTTTTAGCTCTATTGGAGGAATATCGAATCATCGGTCATAAGTCTTCCTCATATAGAGCGCAAACCAATGGAGCTATAGAAGATGCCTACAAGAACGTGAAGAAGATTCTGTAGAAAATGATAGAGGAATGTAAAGATTGGTTGGAGAAACTTCCATTTTCACTTTGGGGATATCGAACATCCATTAAGACCTCCACTGGAGCAACATTGTACGCATTGATTTATAGGATGGAAGCAGTCTTACCCATAGAGTTAGAGATTTCGTCTTTGAGGATAATAGCTGAAAGCAGTATTCCCTAATCAGAATGGCAAAGGGATAGGTTTGAAGAATTGCTCTTGTTTGACGAATGGAGGTTCATATCACTGTTTCACATTCAAGGGTATTAGAAAAGAATAGCTTGGGCATTTAACAAGAATGTTAAGTCCCATAATTTGAAAGAAGGTGCCTTGGCTCTCAAAGAGATCAGAGCTCCGGTCTTCGACCCAAGGGGCAGTTTCAAACTTAATTAGGCTAGGTCTTATCTTATCAAAACCCTGATGTCAAGAGGAGACGCTATTCTTATGAATTTGGATGGGAATGTCTTCTCTACACTAATCAACTTAGACCAGCTCAAAAAGTTTTGTTCCTGAGAGAAAAAAAAATAAAAATGAAACGAAAACCCACAAGGCTAAAAACCCGAAAGGGCGACTTTGGCAAAAGGAGAGTGCCAATACTCGAGTGTAACCCGAGCCTCAAACTACGTTATGGCCTGATTCCTATTTTCGGGATGCATAGGCAGCTTCTGTCGAAAGTTCGGCCCAAACCTTTATTTAAAACTCTCCATTCGTAACCAAGTTTCGAGTACTTGATTAATGTAAAAACTTACTTTAAATTTTTCTAATAAATTGGTTATATTGTAAAAATGAAATTCTAAAGAACAGTTTTAGAAATCATTGCGAACTAGAAGTGGAGAAAATTTTATTAAGAAGCTTTACTAATTTAGTTAGGTTCTAACACAAAAGAGGCTCACAAGTCTTCAATCCTTTTCCTAAAAACTAAAAAAAATAAAAGAAAGCATCAAGATATCGGGGTACAACGAAGAAAAGTCAAGTCCTTTTTGCCTCTCCTCCTTGTCTTTCATTGCGCTCTAGCTCCTTCCTCAACCAAACTCTATAATCCTCAGAAAGCCCGCTATCAAACTCTCTGCCAACTGGCATCATTAGTCGAGAAGACCAAGCTTGCTGGTATTGACCCAATAAGGGGACCCGATGAGGAGAATTGTATAGATGGCTCGTGACAGTATCAGGCTTGGTCTAGGTATTCCCGAACTGACGGAGAATGCAATATGGATGATAGAAGATGGCCAACTTCAAGCCGACCAACAGGACTCCCGAATGACCTATGATAGCAGCAGTCATGACAGAAATCTTCAACCAGGGGCATTGCCAAGAAATGTCCTCCCGGTCAAAGAACTCAGAAAATCTTTCCAAGTAGCTTCAGCGGAGCAGAGGCGATAAACCTGACGGTGGACAAAAGACTTCACACTATAGTTATCAGATGCGAGCTTCTCCAACAAGTTCACTTTCTCCATCAACCAAACTTGAGAGAAATTATAAAAAAAAAAAAAAAGGGAGAGCTGAGTGGGAAAATAGAGAGAAATAAAGAAAAAGGAGAGCTGAGTGAAAAAATAGAGAGAAATTCAAAAAAAAAAAAGAGATTTGAGTGAACACCTGCAGCAGTAAGGTGCTGCATGCAAAGTAAGGGGCGCTCTTAGTACGAACTGCATCAAGACTAAGAAGTGTCTCAGCAAGGACTAGTGGAACGAGGTTTTGGCCCTTGTGGATCTGATAAGATACGTCCACCAGAGAAGAATTTGCACGTCCATCAGAAGGTTCCAAGAGGAAATGGGCCAATAAACAAATGCAAAGAACGTAGTGATGCTGGAGCTGAAAGGATAAATCAGCAAGGGAACCCTAGGGTCCAAAGCGATCGATGATCCGAGCCACAGGCACAACTCCTCAAACCCGAAACGGAACATGTGTACATTGGCATTGCACAGTTGGGCAGCCCCTCTCAAAAGATGTTAATTGATCCTCATGGTTCTTAAGGAGAATAATGCATCTAAACCAAAGTTGTGGAAGTTCTTGCACTCAATCGAGGAGAACACACCCATCCAAGACAAAATGGAGTTGTTATAAGAATGAACTATGGAGAGACAAAAAAGATAAAGAATACTTCAGACAGTGGGGTCTAGACTAGACGGCCCCTTTTATAGAACCAGAATGTTGGGAAACCATATAATCAGCCTTGTGTTTTGAGCCAAAAAGCCTTATAATGGCCGTCACTAGACTTCATGGTCGTGAACTCCAAAATGCCAGGTTGCCACATTTAAACATCATAGCCGCAAGGTTTTTCCTCACGACTACAACCTTTTTTGTGTAGAAATTTTGGCAGCGTCTCCCTTTTTTGTCAGCAAACCTAATTCCTTGCCAGGAACTGGTAACAACTCGCAACAAGTAGAAATGGATTCATAAGGAAAATATTCAACTCACAAGTCATAGACCAAGCATAATAAGATTCAAGTAATCAAAAAACATTTTTCATACGAAAAAGGAAAGAAGAGATAAGCATCTATAATGTTTATAAAGTAAACCAAAGGCACGATGGCCTATCCATCAAAAGTAATGTGTATGAGCAGTGTATCAGAATGTGTCAACAGGCACGTAGGCCTAAGCAAGAGAATAGGTACGCAGGCCTTCGTACATGAAGAGAGAAAAAATAGAAGAAAAGCAACAAAGATGAGGGCGTCACTCCCACTGGATCCTCGTCCTCCGAACCATGTACGCTCCTTGGGATGACTCTCCCGCTGTCGAGCCGGTATCCTCCTCCTCTGAGCTGCCAATAGTATGCACCACGCTAGGGATCCAAGCTCTAGATGATGAAGCAGAAACAGAGGTTCACGCTGAAGATGTGGTCGGTGGCACACAACCCTCGCAAGTCCACGGACCTCTACCCCAGTCACGTTGTAAGAAGAAATGATCATATCAGCATATGGTATATAAAGGCAGAAATGAAAAGTGCATATAGTAAAAGAAGTAAGGAAGAATGCATACCATGGCAGGGCTACCTTGGGGTGCAACACCTCGGGGAGTAGCAAGTGGCTGCATATCATGGGTTCAAAAGGCAGTGTCCCATCAACCGATCAGCACCCTCATGCCAGTGATGAGACAAAGGCACTCTTCGTCCCACTCCCAAGGAAACTGTCAAGAAGGAGATGCATCAGTACGGACAAGTATGAAAAGCAGTGAAGGAAATAAAAGGCTGTTATACCTACTCTACGCCGGGAGGAGGACCACTATCTAGGGCAGTTCAGGATATGCCACTCCAGCAAGACCAGGGACAATAGGAGGAGGACCACGCATAGTAGCACAAGCCCCCATGGCTAGCATGAGCCTCTCTAAAGCAAAGACTGCGTAGTAACATTCCTCACCCTCAAGCAACGTCACAGCATTAACCCCCGCCATAGCACGGATGATCTCAGCTATACGTAGGGCATTGGCCTAATGCATCCCAGCTAGAGGTGCCCTCGGAATATGAAAGTGATCGTACCCCAAGGACTGATGAACCACGAGCTCACTAAGGTTCCACTCTCTGTAGAATGGTCCCTCCAGCAAGACATGGGTATGACTGACCTCCCGACTCTACATCAAGTCAATGCCGGCCTGCTCCTCCACGCCGACCAACAAATCCCAATGAACTTGCAAGGCAAGAAAGCATATCAGGCAGTAGTATATATGAGAAGAAATGGAATGAAGACAAAAAGAGAAAGAAAGTATACCCGGTTAGCAGTAAGAGTGTCCAGGAAATAGTGCTCGCCATTCAGATCCTTCCCGTCGGATTTCGTGCTCTAGTGCCTCCTCGCACACCAAAGCGCCTGAGGGATCACTAAGAGATCATCGCATGAGTTCATCGGCGCGGGCATGCCGAGGAAATCATAGGCCCAGAGCTGTAGAAGATCAAGAAAGCATCAGTACATTAGATGAGATATGTAGATATGGAAATGAGAAAGGAAGCATATGAAGATGAAATAGAGATATACCTTCTAGATGTGTTAGTAGCAGTCAGTGCTTCGATCAGGGGTGCAGATGGCAGTGCTCATATAGCTGTAGAGGGTAGCCAAGGCGACTCCCCCCAATCGAACGTTCCGATGCTGTCCACCACTACCATCGCCGTGAGGTAGTGGAGGTGCACTCTATTCTCCAAGTTCAAAAATAGAGCTATCTCGAACATGTGGTGAATAAAGGCACACACCACCCACTCAAAGTGGCAGGCCTTGGAGCAGACGAACTCCCGGAAGGTCTTCCTCAGCCAAGTGTATCTGATGCTCCCCTTGTTAATGGCTGGGGGCACCTGGCCAAGGAAGAATGCGAGAGCCTCGAGGCTATGGCTGATGTCGGGATTGAAGGAGATCGAGTTGCCGCTGTGGCGCCGTGATTTTGGAGTTTTGAGTTCAAAAATAAGAAAATTCAAAAGATATTTGGAAAATATTTTAACACCTTGAAAGCCAAATTTTGAAAATCTCTTTTTGTTGAAAATAGAGTCGCCACTTAGTTTTCGAGAAAAATCAAGAAAAATTAAAAAAAATGACTACTGATCTTTACAACGTTAACTAGAGAAAAAGGATTCGAGAGCTAAAGTACGAATCGGGAAAGGTATTGGGCACCCTGTTTGTTCAACCAAAAGGTTAGCCTCTGCAGATCATCATTGGTTCTTAATAAGATTTCTCAAATGCATAAAAATACAGAAAATAGAGGCGAAGATAGAGAATCCAAAATCAAATATATAAAATATATAGAATATGCATATAGAATGCCAAAACAAAGCAAAATAAAAAAAGAATTCTAACTAAAGGACACATGAAACAAACTTGCATGTGACAATGCCAAAGAGAACTTGGTTCAAGTGAAAAGAACAAAAGGAGTCTAAAAAAGTCACTATAATCAAATTATATTGAAAATGAACATGAATGTTACTAACAATATTGTCGAATAACTAAAATAACTTAAACCAATCTAAACATGCTTGCAAACGAAATAAACAAAACCTCCTTTAAATTTACCATACTAAACATACATATTATCAAGTATCTTAATACTACGTTAATATGATTGACTTGTAAAAGAAAATGCAAAACTAAAAGAAAATTTACAAAAGAGAATTAAACTAAAATTAAAAGGGTGTTTAATAAAAGAAGAGAAAAAAAAACGAATTCTATTAGTGATTTTATGGATTTTGTATAGAATTTAAAACAAAATAAAGAAAAATAAAATAAATACTATAAAAGAAAAAACTAATCTAACATTAATATTTTTTTTCTGAATTTTGGTATTAAACGGTGTAAAAGAAAAGAAAAAAAAGAAATTCATTTAAAAGGAAAATTAAACTAACATACTAGCAAATGAGAATAACAACTACAATATAATTAAGAAATGCAAAATATTTGTGTAATATTGATAATTACAACTATATGCATATTAGTGCATTGATCATAATAATAACAACATTTTGAGTCGCAATGGTAAAATTATGTTAGCACTATTTAATGAAATTGTTTAAAGTAACAAAGTGCTAAATGTGAAGGTGCTTATATGAATCAAAGTGACAATTACGAATGTAATAAAGGTGGAAGGACCGGGGATCCAAACAAAATACATGAATCGCTAAAGAATCCTTGAGTCAGGAAATGGTGATCAGCAGTCCAATCCTCAAGTGATGATCCAATCCAAGTTGGAATTCAGTATCGATGTCAGAGGTCTGGCTTTCGGTACTTCAGCAGGGTTTTGGCGTCGGGGCTCATACTTATTTGATGCTTCGATAGAGTTTCTCTCACTAAAATTTTATCCTCAAAACGTACCAGAGGGTACTGTATTTATAGAATTCTTCAGCCAATGAGATGTTGACATGTTTTAGGACACGTCAGGCCATTTAAAGTTGGAGGTCGCTGGATATGGACTTGGCGGTCGCTATAAAAAGTGGAGTTTCCAAGTGGTTCTAATGGCGGTCGCCACAATGGAGTTGGCGACCCCATGGTTCAATGTGGCAGTCGCGGCTTCTGTCTAGGGTTTCAAGAGGTTCTATTGGTGAGCGCCATAATGAACATGGCAACCCCAAGGTTCCAACATGGCGATTCAATGATGATTTCACTGGTTTGAAAGTTTTGATCATTGGGTACAAATACCGAGCTTGGATCATTTTTCGAGAATCATACTAAAGCACCATTCCAATTATTTTCATCATCGGATTCACCTTGATCAACCTAAGATTAGGCGGGGTCAAATTGGGGTGTCTACAGTTGCCCCTATTTGATATAACTTGTATAGCAACGCGTGATGCAAGTTATATCAAAGATCCAGACATAACATCCATTTGACCGAGCCGTCAATCTTAAGCCACAAACACACAAGCATGCAAATAATGTTGGTCGTACTCAAATTTTCATCGAGCTGCCTATGTACCCCTTTCCTAGGGATCAGACCAAAACATAGTTCATGGGGCAAATGCACAGATGCAAGAGAATAAACATGATGCAGATGCTAACATAATGCAAACATCGATATGATTAAACAAATTTCTAAAGATCGAGTCGAAATCTAATGAGAGCACAAACAAACAAGTCAAAGATCGAGTCAAGATCCTATAAAATATCTTAACTGGAAAAATAACAACGAATTAATAGATCGAGTCAAGACCTAAAAATTCAGGACGAAACATAGGATAAAAATAATTAAAAGCCAAGTTAAGGTTTAAAACTATCTTCATCGGAAAAAAAAATCACAAATTAATAGGTCGAGTCAAGACCTAAAAACTCGGAACAAAAACGGGATAAAAATAATTAAAAAGTCAAGTCAAGACTTTAAAATAAAATTTATCCAGACACACGAAACAAAATTATATTTAAAATTATATTTGAAAAACACACACAAGATATGAAAAATTATTTTAGGCAAATACCCCAAGATTTATGAAAAACAATCCATATTTTTAAAAAAATTATGTTTGAGAAAACACACAAAAGGTAAAATCTTTTTAGAAAAATGACCAAAATTGTAAAAACACCCAATAAACTCACATAATCAAATAAAAACACACACCCTCACACATTAAAACACACCAAACAAACCATAATAAACCCCCAAACAGCCCCCCCCCCCCCCCCCCTCAAAGCGTAATGATGCTACTGACACAGGGCTGCCAACTTCAGAATTGGCAGTTACCAGGTTCGAAGCTCGAGACAAGTGAGGTAACCGTTGACGTTCTGGCGGTCACCAGGATAAAACCCTTCTAACATTGCGGGCGCTTCAACAAAACCCCTAGGAGCTAGCGGTTGCTACGTGTCTCTTCATAAACCTAGCGGTCACTGAGGTCAAAGGTGGCGACCGCCACCTCCAGACGCACATACGGTCTCCAGAGGCGCTCGGGTGAGGCTCATTCACGCATTCCCATCTCTCTCTCTAGCCTTTTCACTCTTTCAAGCTCTTCCTCTTGTTCTTTAAGGTTTTTAAGCTTTTCTCTTATCTTTTTGAGTACTCCTTTGACACGAGATGTTTACATTGCTATTTGTGATTCCATTCCTGTTCATGGCAGGTCCAAGCCAGGGAGATGATAATTTGGGGGCACGACGAGGCCTCTTTGCTGCTGAGAGTTCCTCCATTGGCGCTATTGGGGGAGCCGATTCCTGCGTGCCTGCTGGTGGCATCTCTGCACCACAATGCTCCACTTCTATGGGAGCCATGGATATCCTTGCTACCGAGGCAGAGCGGTCTTTACTTCGTGCTGCTGAGGAGCAGGACAGGGCGGCACTAGCAGCTACTGGAGCACAGGCAGCTGCCGATGCCAAGATAGCTGATTTTCTAGATCCCCAAGCTGGCGAGGGGATCCCCACACCTTTTAATCAACATAGCTACGCTCCAGCTCCCCACCGCTTGGGTTCTGGTGGGATGAGATGCTACGAGCCGCCTACTGACGTCGTTGCTACTGACATTCTCCACTGTGAGCTTAATCAGCATATCTCTCGCCAGCATCCATCAGTAGGTTTCCTATCTTTGCTGTTCAATATCAAAGTATGTTTACATGCTATATCATAAACATAGACGCATGCCTAGGATCCCTTGTGCTTTGTTTATTTTTGCGATATGATACAATATGATGATGATTCATGTAATATTTGATAACTGTATGCAATGCTTGAGATCTGGACATGTAAACACAACAAACCTGGATATCGAACGAAAAATTTAAGCTTAAGTACCTGTGTAAAGAAAATTAAAACAATAGGAACAATAGGAACAATAGGACTAGGGTTTAGATACAAATAATAAAAAAGGGGTCAATTTTTTTTTATTTTTGTTTTTTGGGAAAGACACAAGGGAAATCTATGGGGGAGATTTTTTTCATTTTTATTTTTGGGGTAAAACATAAATTAAAAAAAAAACTAAGGGGGGAATTTTGTCATTTATTTCTTATTATTACTTTTTTCCCTTTTTTCTTTTTGTTTTCTTTTTTCTTTGAAAAACATAAGAAATATTTTTTTTTCAAAAAATCTAAGGGATGGTATCATTAAAACTAAAGATAATTTTTTCAAAAATCCTAAAATTTAGGAGAATTTTTTTTGAAAATCCTAAAAATTAGGAGAAATATTTGTTTATTTATTTTTTTTAGTTTTGAGAAAAATCTAAAGAGGCATTATTGTAAAATTGAAGAGGGAATTTAGAATAGAGATTTACCTAGTGTACCAGGACTTAGGATTCCTAGTTTTCTACTAGGGCGTGCAAAAACTAAAAGATCGTCACTTACACAAGAACCTAGGGTTGAAATGATTCGCCTGGCGCACTAGGGCTTAGGGTACCTAGTTTTCTACTAGGGCGTGCAAAACTAAAGGATCGTCACTCACACGCGACCCTATGATTGAAAGGATTTGCCTGGTGCACCAGAGCTTAGGGTACCAAATCTTCTACTAGAGCGTGCAAAAATCAAAAGATCGTCACTCACATACGAACCTAAGGTCAAAAGGATTTGCTTGGCGCACCAGGGCTTAGGGTCCCTAGTCTTCTACTAAGGCATGCAAAAACCAAAGGATTGTCACTCACATACGAACCTAGGGTCGAAAGGATTTGCCTGGCGCACCAAGGCATAGGGTCCCTAGTCTTCTACTAGGGTGTGCAAGATTTTCCTAGCGCACCAGGGCTTAGGGTGCCTAGTCTTCTAAGGCTTAGAGGCTTTTCCTGGCGCACCAGTGCTTAAGATGTCTAGTCTTCTAGGGCTTGAGAGATTTACCTGACTCACTAGGGCTTAATGTGCCTAGTCTTCTAGAGCTTGAGAGATTTGCTTGGCGCACCAGGAATTGGGGTGCCTCGTCTTCTAAGGCTTGAGGGAACCGAAGGGTTATCACGAACCTAGGGTTTTTATTGCTTTCCATTACTTTTTATATTCCACTTGTTTTGACTTCTCTTATATATTGTGCTTATCTTTTTCTTTTTAGGCTGGCCATTACGTCCGAGGCTTCGACGGCTCTGCCTCGGGTGAGGTGTTAGAGTGGTATGATGCCCTCCCCGCTCCTAGTCAGGCTCTTGTTGATGCTTCCAGCTTTGCTTGGTTCATACTCTTATTGGGTAGGACAAGCAACGACCGGGTCTGGCTCACAACCTTGGCTGAGAGGTGGTGGGATACCATTAACACTTTTCATTTCACCACGTTCGAGGCTACTCTGATGCCTTTGGACTTCTCTATGATTACCAGCGTCAGAGTCGACGGTGCTCCCATCCCGTTTGATCCTTCTGTTGCCCATTCTACCAACGCGTTAATGTATTTGCTCGAAGCTATTCCAGTCCAGATAGACAGAGATCGGGTTAGGTACACCTGGTTCTTTGATCGATTCTACCATTTTCACTGCTTTGAACCCCTCCATTATGAATGGGTCGCTTGTGGATTTCTTCTCTGCATGTTTGGTACCTTCTTATTCTCGAACAAGGAGAATAGCGTTCATTTACACTATCTTGGCGCCCTTGCTCGCTTCGACTGCGTTGCCACCTATGACTGGGGAGGAGCTGCTCTCAGCACCCTCTACGGCTTCATGAGGGCCTTGTCCCAGTTTCCCTAGGAGCTCAGCATCGAGGATACTTGAGGGTCTGGTAGGTACGCTTTAGTTTCTACACATCATTCATTCATTTCTGTTATCTGTTATCTGTTATCCATTATCTGCTTGCAGACATCTTTCTTTTACAACTTTGAACCTACGAGTTTCTCAGGCTTCATGTCCCAGCAAACTCTTTGGCAGGCCATCTAGCCATTCCCCGCGCAACTCGATAGTCCCGAGGCCTGAAGAGGAAGAAGGTCGGGGGAAAGGATATCGACAGGTTTTGGGCTTCTCTTGACCGGCTGACTCTAGACCAGGTATCACTATTCACTACTTTACTAGACTGTACATTGCTCTTTGTATCATACTGTTCACTGTTCACTGTGCTGGTTACTGCTCTCTGCACTGCACTGTTTACTGAACAATGAACTGATTACTGTACACTATACTATTCACTGTACTATATTGTATTGCTCACGACTCACTGTACTGATCACTGCACTATTCACTAAACTCTGTTCTACACACTGATTACTGTACTGTATTGCTTACTGTTTGGTTCGCTGATCCCTGTTCGGCACTGTTCATTGCTTACTGATCTTTTGTTCCCTGTATTGTTCACTGAATTGTCGCAGGTGCATTGGGATGTTTGGAGGGGTATAGAGGATCGGGCCAGTGCGGACATGATGCACAGTCGAGATATTACTTCGATGCAGATTTTACTAGAGGAACCCTTCGGTCGAGAGTACTACCTAGGAGAGAGGATGGTCCGCCAATCACTTAGCCTCGACCACTTCAAGATTCCAGTGCTCTTTCCAGCCTGCATGTGCCGGACCGACCTCTTGAGCCACGTGGACATGCTCTTAGAGATGGTGGGGACTCACACTGCAGAGCTACTGGTATCAGAGGGAGATGACATAGCCTCGGCTCGGGCACACTTATTAGGATCACATGGCCCAGTTCTAGTTGTTCCTAGTGGCAGGAGAAGGGGAGGGGCACCAGAGGCTATTGATGCCAGTGCTGCTATTGGAGGAGCTGCTGTGCCGGAGCTGCTAGTGCCGAAGCTGCTGCTGCTGCAAGAGGACCTGTCAAAGCAGGAGCAGTTGAGGTACCCTAGATTGTATCGGTCCTTATCGCCGGGTATCCCTTCGACATCCCTATCCCAGTTCCTCTAGCCCCGGAGTATCGACCAGTGCATGCTCAAGTTTGATTTTCTTTCTACTGTTTCCTTTTCTATTTTTCCTCTATTCAGACTGCTTAGTTCCTTATTCCTTTTGGCAAACGGATCAAGCCTGGATAGACCATCTCATGCTAGTGGTGAGTGGCATACGGACTTTAATTCGCCAACAGGATAATGCTTTGTGTGCAGCTGGGATTCCCTTTGTCCCTCAACCAGTGAGTATCTTCCTCTTTGACCTCTTTGTTATGTTCTGTACTTTACTCTTATTTTTGTTTCTTTTTATAGCTACCAATAGCAACCACCAGCACAGTATCGCCGTAGGATCCTATTTAGCCTTCTGCTCCCGTTCCAGCTCCAGCTCCAGCTCCAGCTCGTGGGTCCCGTGTCTCTTCCTATAGAGCCTATTCCAGAGTGTCTGTCCCTTTTGCCAGGAGCCGCTCCAGAGTTGTATCCTCTTCTTCAGATGGCAGAGATGACAGTGACGACTTCGAGAGACTTTTTGAGGATATCAACTTTGACAACACCGGTCCTTTTTACTGTCGGGTCCGTTAACGGCGATGAGTGATGAGAGAGATTCCCCCACCCCTTTTAATACATTCAGATACATTAGCTTTTTATGGGCCTGCGTGCCTCAGTTTCATATACATTTCTACATGCTTATTCTAGTAAATTTGGTTTTTATGGGCCAACATGCCTCAGTTTACTGGTTATCGAGCCCGAGTGCCCCAGTTTCATACTTTCATATATTCTTGTTACATTCCGATGCATTTAGGCCTTTGTGCCATTTACTGCTTAATATACATCTGTTCGCATGATTTATCTTTATTTACTACTCAAACTGCTCTGGATGTATAATACAAGTCTCAAAACATTACACGAATTACAGAAATTGCCAACATAACATGCCCGCCACTTTCTAACATGGCAGTCGCCACAATCCATAGTAGCGGTCGCCACAATATCCAAGAGACATGTAGCGATTGCTTGGTCAAAAAGGTGACATCACTGTACTGTGTACTTTTGAGTTGGCAACTCTATACTCCAAGGTAACGGTCGCCATAATGAGTGTACCATTTTCTGAACTTTTGACATCCATCCTTTTCATGCTTTATAAATACTGCCCTAGAGGTCCCATTTCTTGTCACTTTCATCCAAATGGCTTCTTTCCATGGTCCACTCTCTAGATGGATTGAGGAGTTCTCCCATATCGAATTCCTAAAATTTGCCTCTTTCAGCATCAATTCCCTGTTTTCTCTGATGGCCGTAAAGACTGACGGACCATTATTGAAAGCTACTGCTTAGTTATGAGACCCTCAAACCCATGTCTTCCGTTTTGGTTTGGAGGAGTTATTCCCCACTATGGAGGAATTTACTGTTATTCAAGACCTGACCCCCCGGAGCTCCGTTGTTGTTCCCACTTTCTTCTTTTCGACTCGGCAACAGATAATATAACTCTATGGCTTGTCCAGGATGGAAGCTTCTCTCTTGACATCTGACGACTGCCTTGACATTCCATGGATTATTGAGAGGTTTCGTCTTACTGGCGACCTTAGCGACCTCGTCTTTCAGCTATGGTGCCGCTATGCCCTCTGTTTTTGTCTCCTTGCCCAGTATCTTCTCGTCCCTTTTAATGGGCGAGTTAGCTACGTACTAGTTGACACTGCGAGTCAAATGTGGGTGGGGAAAGACTTTATCCCACTAGTCTTAGCCGAGACACTGTTGGGCCTGGATGTTATTCACCATGGTGAGACCATTACTTTTACTGGTTGTCCCTTGCTTATTCAGGTAAATTCCAACCTTTCTTTTCCAGCCCCTTCTTGATATATTACAAAGCTTTCCCCTTACTAACTTGCCTTCTTAATCTTTGTTGCTAAATCTGGTTGATGGAGAAGGAGAACCTTGTACAGAAACCACCTACTGATAGGCACAGTGCTGCGGCTTTCATTCACCGCCCCTATTATCAAATATACAACACTGAGGCATCTTGGCAACAGTATCTCTCCTCTTTGACAGGCTAAGACATTACTTGGCAGTGTTCCTAGTGGCGGATCCCTACCATGATCTTGACTACTATGGATCACCCTGGCGTTCTACTGATCGGCCTACGACTGTCCACCTTCTACTATCCTCATCGGATCATGTGGCAGTTTGGTCGGAGCCAGATTATCTTTCACAGTGTCCGAGGCCGTTTATTTTCATCTTTACTGTGGGTCCCGTTTCTAGCATTAAATCAGGATGCTTTGTTATCTCGTTCACAGATGGAGATGCAGGAGCTGTAGTGCCCTGAGCTTTCTGCTGAGTACAGGACATGGCTAACGCAGGATAGGGAGAAGAAAGACAAATAAGTGGGGAAACATGCAGCAAAAAGAAGGAAGATTTGAGCCATCCTGCTTTGTTTTAAAGATTTTATAGCTTTCCTTTTATTTTGTTCATGGAATTTGGGACTTGCACGCCCTCCCTTTTATTTTCGAGACGTTGTAACCCAGGCTAAAGTAATAAAAATCCCACATTATGTTCAAGAAGGTTCAAAATTACCCAAAGTTTTTTCTGGTTTTTGTAAATAAATAACTTTATTATCAAAATCCAAAATATGTTTGCATTAGTCTCACTCAAATTCAAAGATGGTTAAAAACAAAGAATATAGCTGGACTTCTTAAAAGAAGTTGCCTATGTATCCCAAGAAAGTGGAATCAGGCCTTAACGTAGTTCGGGCTCGGTTTACTCTCGGGTATTGACACTCTCCTTTTATGATGGCCTAACTTTTACCAAGGTCGCCCTTTCGGGTTTTCGACCTTGCGAGTTGCTTTAACTTTTTCCTGAGCCGCCTTTTCAGTTTTTAACTTAGCAAGTTTTTATTTTATATTTATTTTTCTCTCAAAGATAGTACTTTTTGAGCTAGTCAAGGTTGACTGGAGTGGAGAACACATTGCCATCCAAATTCAAGATGATAACTACACCACCGGTCATGATAGTTTTGATCAGAAATGATCCGAACCAATTTGGCTTGAACTTGCCCCTAGGGATGAAGATGGGAGCTCTTATTTCCTTAATAACCAAATCTCCTTCTCTAAGATCACGGGTCTTGACCTTCTTGTTGAATGCTTGAGTTATCCTTCTTTGGTACTCTTGTATATGAAATAGAGCCTGCAGCCTTTTTTCATCAAACAAAAGCAACTCTTCCATTCAGTTCCTCTCCCATTCTGTTTTTGGAATACTGGCCTCTCCACTACTCTTAGTGAAGGGATTTCCACCTCAATGGGAAGCACAGCTTCTATCCCGTATACTAAGGGGTATGGCGTGGTTCTTGTTGAAACTCTAATTGACGTTCTGTATCCCCAGAGTGCAAACGGTAAGTGTTTCGACCAATCTTTATGTGAGCTGATCATCTTTTGTAGAATCTTTTGACATTCTTGTTTGCTGCCTAGACTGCTCCATTGGTCTGTGGCCGATATAGCAATGAATTGTGGGCCACTATTCAGTATTCTTTGAAGAGATCCAAGACCTCACCTTGGAAGTGTGAACCATTATCTGAAATAACCTCATGAGGGACCCTGTACGGGAAAATGAGGTTTTATCTGATGAATTTGGCAACATGTGAGGATTTCAGTGCCAAGTAGGAGGTTTCTTCCACCTACTTGGTAAAATAATCAATGGCCACCAAAAAAAATTCGTGCCCATTTGACGCCTTCGATGTTACCTTGCCAATTACATCAATTCTGTACTGAGAACGGCCATGGTGACGTCAGGCTATACAATTGAGATGGGAGAGCGTGCATAAGTTTTGCATAAATCTGACACTTATCGCATCTTTATACGAACTATATACAGTCTATCTCCATTGTCATCTAAAAGTATCCTTGCCATAGGATCTTCTTGGCTAACATATTTCCACTCATGTGAGGCCCACAGACTCCCGCATGTACCTCATTCATCAGCTCCTGCCCTTCTTCACTGTTGACACTGCTTGTTGACCCCAGAATGCCCTTGTTTGTATAATCTTTCCCCGCAAATGACAAACTGTGCAAACAGTCTTCATATTGCTCTCTTGTCCTTTTTGCTGGCAAACTTGGGATATTCACCTTTTTTTACGAAATTCTGGATGTCAAAATGCCATAAAAGTTTGTCGGTGCTTTCCGTGATTGCAGTTGTCATTTCGTACGCCGACTTTCTCGTCTGTTCGAATATTAATGGCCTCATTTTGATCTCGGGTGGTATATCAATCATTGATGCGAGGGTAGCCAATGCATCAGCAAACTTGTTCTATAATCTCGGCACATGAGTGAAGACAACTGATTCGAAGCACGGTATCAGTTTTTCCAGCTCTTGATGATAGAGAATCAATGTTAAGTCCTTGACCTTCCATTCTCCTCTTTCCTGTGAGACCACCAATGTCGAGTCCCTGATGACTTCTAGCTTCTTTGCCCCTAGTTCTAAGGCTGCCTCTAACCCGGCTAAGCATGTTTCATACTCAGCTTGATTGTTGGTGACTTCGAAATTGAGCTTCAGAAACAAAGAAATGTGTGATTCGTCAGGAGTGACAAGAAGAACTCCTATTCCATATCCATACTGATTGGATGCACCATCAAAATATAGAGTTCACTTGTCATCCACAACTCTCATCAGCTGTTCATCAGGGAACTAGAATTCTGCGTCTACATCTACCTCGATTGGTTGATCAGCTAAAAACTCTGCTATCACTCTGTCTTTAACTGATTTTCGGGTAACATATTTGAGCCCAAACTTTGACAATAATAACAGCCAACAGGCTAGCCTTCTTGTCAATGCCGGCTTCTCAAACAAGTATTTTAATGGGTCCATTCGGGAAATTATGTTCACTGTGAAAGACAATATGTAATGCCTCGATTTTCAGGAAGCCTAAACCAAAGCCCAGTATGTCTTTTCCAATGGCATATACTGAATCTCTAACCCCGTCATCTTTTTGCTTAAGTAGTAGACCGCCTTTTCGATTCCAGTTTCCCCTTCCTGTGCTAACATGCATCCCATAGCTGAATCGGTCACTGACAAATAGACGATCAGTGGCCTATCAGATTTAGGAGGAGGCAAAACAGGTGGATTTTGCAAGTACTAACGCACAGCTTCAAAGGCGTCTTAGCATTTCTGATCCCATTCAAATTTAACCCCCTTCTTTAGCAGGCAAAAGAGCGGCTCACAGGTGGTTGTCAGTTTTGCATTGAATCGACTGATGAACTGTATCTTACCTCGGAAGCCCCTGACTTCTCGCTCGGTCTTTAGAAGAGGCATTTCCAAGATTGTCTTAATCTTAGAAGGGTCGACTTCAATGCCTCGTTAAGTAATCATGAACCCGAGCATCTTACCAACAGTGACTCCAAAGGCACACTTTTATGGGTTGAGCCACATATTTTATTTTTGAATTCTTTTAAAAAACTTTTGCAGTGCTACTATGCGGTCATCCCGGTCTTTGGACTTTTCTATCATATCATCCATATATACCTCGACCTTCTTATGTATCATGTCTTGCAGCAAAGGAGTGGCAGCTCTCTGGTAGGTTACCCCTGCATTCTTCAAACGAAACGGCATTACACAATAACAATAAGTGCCCCAGGGTGTAGTGAACGTCGTATTTTCTCTATCCTCAGGGTCCATTAGAATCTAGTTATAACCAGAGAAGCCATCGATGAATGACAACAAGGCATGCCCTGCCATACTATCTACCAAGACATCAATGTGCGGTAGTGTAAAGTCGTCCTTCGGACTAGTTTTTTTAAGATCTCAGAAATCTACGCAGACTCGGATGCGTCCGTCTTTCTTCAGAACTAGAACAAAATTGGCCACCTACTTCGGATACTCGATTACCATTAGGAATCCAGCGTTAATCTACTTGGTGACTTCTTCTTTAATCTTCAAAGCCCATTCTGGCTGGATCTGTCTCAACTTCTATTTGACCGGTTTAGCATTAGGGTATAGAGGGATATAGTGTTGGATAATGTCATGATCAATGCCAGGCATATCCTCATATGACCATGTGAATACATTTTTGAATTCTTTTAATAAAACAATTAGCTACTCACGTTCAACTAGAGATAAAGAAGAATCGATTTGTACAATTTATGGATTAGTTTCATTACCCAAATTTATTAACAAAGTTTCTTCAATTATTGGTTAAGCGCCCATTTCTTCTTCTCTTTTTATTAAAAAATTTATTTCTTCGGGGATATTCCCGTCGAATTCAAAATTATCGAAAAGCGTATGAAATAAATCAAACAAAATAGAATAACCAGAAATCTCATTTATTTCATTGAAGAAAGAAGGGATTACAAGCTCAAAGTCGAAAGTAGAGGGAGATTCACAGACAGACGTGCTCTCAATCACATACCACGACTCAGACTCAGGACATACAACAGGCACATTACAGGACTCTATGGTCCGGTTATTCACATCCTTTGCAGCCACGTCCATGATAAGCCTAGTGTAATCAGCTGGTGCATTGTAGCCTAACATTAAACAACCCTGGTCGATTATGTGCATCTGAACCATCTTATCGTTGAATAACGCTCCCATGTCAATGCCATCCAGCTTATTTGCCCAGTCCACTTCTTGAATCTTCTTTTCTCCTTCTTCCTCACATATAGCTTCTTCCTCCTCTGTATCAAATAGTTGGTGATTAAAGAAGATTTCCAATCCTGGCAGCTTCTGATTAGTTTCTTCATCAATCCATGGCTCCAGGAAGCCGCAGTATGGGAAATCCACTCGTTCCTTAACAAAGTAGCTATTGACCGTTCCTGAATATTTAGCCTATTGCTCCTTTCGTCCCCCCTTTGGCCCCTCTAATTCTTCTTTCGTTGGCTTGTACCCAAGAATGGAACGTTGTGAAGCTGGCAATACTTGAAAAGGTTCTGGAATACCTTGTTGCTTATATCCTAGCCCCATGCCTGGGAAGTAGGGCATAAGCTTCATCATTGTGACCACTTGCGAGTTGATGTAGTTCTCCTCTTCGTGCAGTAGCATCTGCACTGTTGGAGTCTCGTCAAAGTAGAATCCATTCAGAAATGCATCTCCTTCTCCACATTGCACCTCTAAGAGTTGAACCATCTTCTCTCAGGGATTGAATACTATCTTTCCCATAGATTATCAATATTGCCCCAACTTTGATCATGTCAAGCCCCAAACTCCGGGCCACGTGAAACACCCAAAAGCAACCAAACATACACCCAACCCAAGAATACACTCTCAAACCAAACCATACATGCATTGTACATAAACGCCAAACGGCATACATTACAAGGCTCCAACGCCGAGAAAACGTGTTACAACATATATGTAACAAAACTAGCAAAAAGGAAGACTACACTCTTCCACCTCCTCCGCACCTTTAGATCAACCAGCGTGACCGGTACCTGAAGAAAAATAATTTTCACACCGTGAGCCAAGGCTCAGCAGAAACTAAACAAGCATGCAATATAAACAAAACATGCTAGGAAATCGAAATGCAGGTTTAGACTCTCTTTCAAGTCTTGAAAACAGTTTTCACATGCAAACGGGAAAGCGAGGATACAAACCATGTTTTTGACTCACTCACATGAGCCGTTAAAATAGTTGGAAATTAGTTTTAAGATCGCGATTCACACGACTCTTAAAATAGTTTGAAAATTGGTTTATCCGTCCCATAATACAGTACATGCAAACCATGAAACATACAACCGGCCCTCACACGCCGCAACCACAGTCCTAACACTGAGATAAAGATCCATACATAAACATACATTCCCGGGATAAAACCGTATACTATGGGATAAAACCATAGACTAACCACGGGGTAAAATCGCAAACCAAACCACAGGATAAAACCACATACTTTACCGTAAGCCATGGGATAGAACCGCCGACCACGAATTATACCACGGGATAAAATCGTAAACCATGGGATAAGACCGTATACTACGGGATAAGACCGCCCACCACGAGATAAAACCGCATACCACGGGATAATACCGCATCCCACAGGATAAAATTAAAATTAACGAGGTAACACCGAATATAGACAACAGGATAATACTGCAATTATGGGATAACACTGAGCATATCACATGCATTTACAAACCGATGCCCTAACTGCTGCAAGACCACGGAAGGCCACTTATCCGACTATCATGTACCAAATAAAACTATCCATAGTTTTATAAACACAAAGCACGTATAAACATGACGTTCCACGTAAAGACGCCATATAACCCGATAAGACATCACATGTCACACACCCGTCATCCGTTTACCTGAACAACCCGTCCACATACCGGGAACCGTCCACACACACTGGGACAACCAACACCTAACCCGAAGGCCAACACCTGAAACCTCCCTCAGATCGATTCTCACCAGAACCCCACCTTTAACCAAACCACAAACCCACACGTCGCGCACATAACCAGCACTTACACAACCATGCCACAAATCCTAAACCAACCATGCACGTCACACCCGAGGACGGCATCACATAAACACCCGGGGCCACCACACGACCCCCGAAACCACA
>JAULJZ010159831.1:0-27148 GCA_032270985.1 Heliamphora pulchella
CACAGTGGCAGGCACCTGGGATGCATTCACAAAGGTATTTCTGGAGAAATACTTTCCAGCGACTCTGAGGGATCGCTTCAGAGAGGACTTCCTATTTCTGACACAGGGGACGATGACAGTGCTTGAGTATGAGGCTAAGTTTACTAGCCTATCCAGGTTTGCACAGGAGATCGTACCTACTGACGAGTTTTGTGCAAAATGATTTGAGAGGGGTTTGAGGCCCGCTATTCGTGATAGAGTGACAGCATTCAGGATGCAGGTTTTTACAGAGTTGGTGGAGACTGCTATGAAAGTGGAGGACACTCTGAATGAGATGCACAGAGACAGGGACAGTAGGAGTCAGCAGGGCGGGGGACGCACAAAGGATCAGGGGCGCAGGGAGAACAAGGGTCGACGGATATCTGGTTCGAGTTCGCATCTGGTAGGGTCGTATCCACCCGAGTCTTCTGCATCCACGCCTCTTATAGCTTTAACAGGAAGATCAAAGCAGAGAGGGCTTCTTTGTTATAGATGCCAGCGCCTAGGGCATCGTGCGGCCGAGTGCAGGAGTGCAGGGCCTGTTCAGGCTCAGTCACAGTCGCAGGCTCAGGGGAGAGGGCCAGTGGTATTTTTGAGTGCGGCCAGTCTGGGCACTTCCATAGGGACTGCCCCGGAGGAGGGAGTGTGCGGAGTACAGCAGTCGCACCAGCTGTCTCATCAGGCCAGGGGAGACAGATGTATACACAGCCTAGAGCTCAGATGTCCCGTTTTGTAGAGGGAGCAGCTTCAGTGCAGTTCGGTAGGTAGTCGACAGTTCAGAGCCGCAGCGGACCAACCAGAGCTTATGTTCTTATAGAGCCCAGTTCTTCTAGAGCACTGGTCGTACCCGATGCTGCTGCTACTACCTCCGTGATCAGAGGTACTCTTCTAGTCTTCAGATCATGGGCCAGTGTTCTTATTGACACTAGAGCATCACGTTCGTTTATATCTGCTTCTTTTGCATCTGCTTTGGGGTTAGAGATGGACTGGTTGGGTAGTTTCTTGTGTGTAGAGACCCCGGTGAGTGGGAGTGTGAAGTTGAGCCTTGTCTGTAGATCCTGGGTGTTGGAGGTCGCCAGTTGTTGTATAGAGTTCGACCTTTTTATCCTAGACATGACTGCGTTTGATGTCATCCTAGGGATGGACTGCCTAAGCACCTATCGTGCCTTCATCAATTGCGATCGACGGAGGGTAACGGTTTGTACACCGACGGGAGATTGCTTTTGTGGGAGACCGGGATGAGGGTTTGAGGTCTATGCCAGGTGTTGTGCGGAACCAGGGTAACCTGGGTTCCCTTTTTGCAGCCCTTATGTTGGATGAGGTAGTTGGGGTTCGAGGAGAGTTACCTCTGGTGGTGTGCGACTATCCTGATGTCTTTCCTGTTGATCTATTTGAGTTGCCACCGAGCCGGGAGATAGACTTCTCTATTGATTTAGTTCCCGAAGTTGCTCCTATATCTATACCGTCTTATTATTTTGCACCCGCTGAGTTGCATGAACTGAAGATACAGTTGCAGGAGTTGTTAGACAGAGGGTTTATACGTCCGAGTACTTTGCCGTGGGGAGCCCCTGCTCTTTTTGCAAAGAAGAAAGAGGGATCTTTGTGTCTATATATTGATTATAGGAAGTTGAATCAGGTGATAGTGAAGAACAAGTACCCGATGTCGAGGATAGACAACTTGTTTGATCAGCTGAGGGATTTGAGCTGCTTCTCAAAGATTGACTTGAGGTTGGGATATCACCAGTTGAGGATTAGGGACGAGGACATAGCGAAGACCGCTTTAAGGACTCGCTATGGTCTCTATGAGTTTCTGGTTATGCCATTTGGTCTGACGAACGCACCTGCCACATTCATGAGTCTGATGAACCAAATTTTCCATCCTTACTTGGATAGTTTTGTGGTGGTGTTTGTGGATGATATTCTGATATATTCACCTACCAGGGAGGCACACGAGGTCACCTGCGAATCATATTACAGACTTTGAGAGAGCACCGCTTATACGCGAAGTACGAGAAGTTTGAGTTCTGGATGACTGAGGTGAGATTTTTGGGACACGTAGTGTTGACAGATGGGGTATCTGTGGATTCATCAAAGACTGATGCTGTGACCGGTTGGGAGCGACCGAAGAAAGTCTTTGAGATTCGTACCTTTTTGGGTCTAGCTAGCTATTATCGATGGTTCGTGAAGGAATTTGCTAGACTCACTGCACCGATGATACGTCTGACGCGGAAGGGAGTTGTGTTTATTTGGAGTGAGTCCTGTGAGTCGCTTTCTAGGAGCTGAAGACGAGGTTGACTAGTCCGCCAGTGTTGATCATTCCAGAGCGAGGCTTTGGATATACGGTGTACTGTGATGCATCACATGACGGTCTTGGATGTGTTCTGATGCAGGAAGGTAAGGTTGTAGCCTACGGTTCCCGGCAGTTGAAGATGCACGAGTGAAACTACCTGACACACGACTTGGAGTTGGCAGCTGTGGTCTTCGCCTTGAAGACATGGCGTCACTATTTGTATGGTGAGTATTTCGAGGTTTTCTCCGATTAAAAGAGCTTAAAATACTTATTTTCGCAGAAAGACCTGAACTTGCGCCAACAGCGGTGGATGGAGCTGTTAGAGAATTATGATTTTGATTTGCAGTATCATTCAGGGAAGGCCAATGTGGTGGCAGGCGCGCTCAGTAGGAGATCTCACGGGTCGTTAGCTTCTGTGGCTATATGTGAGTGGGACATGCTTGCAGATGTTGGGGAGTTTGATTTGTGCCTCAGGGAGATTGCGACGGGTGCCACCTTGTTTTCTGTAGTTACTCGACCAGTGTTGATAGCACGTATGCTAGAGGTCCAACAGGTGGACCAGGAGGCTCAGATGATACGAGACTGCATTGCTAGTGGCGAGGATATAGGAGGATGGATTGTGGGTTCTGATCTGAGTCTGAGGTTGGCAGGCAGGTTGTTTGTGCCAGAGTCATGCCGAGCTGATCTATTACGTGAGTGTCATCGCTCTCGTGTTGCCGTGCATCCTGGAGGCACGAAGATGTACCATGACTTACGTCGTCAGTTCTATTGGATAGGGATGAAGAGAGACGTGATCCAGTTTTTTTCTCGATGCCTCACCTGTCAGCAGATAAAGGTGGAACATCAGAGATCGACAGGGTTGCTACAGTCGTTGCCTATATCGAAGTGGAAATGGGAGCATGTCACGATGGACTTTGTGTCAAGACTTTCTCAGTCACCTAGGGGACACTACGCCATGTGGGTTGTGGTTGATAGGTTGACGAAGTCTGCACACTTTCTTCCCATCCGAGTGAGGGATTCGGTGGAACGACTGAGTAGCTTGTACGTCAGAGAGGTAGTTAGATTGCACGGAGTGCCAGTATCTATTGTTTCAGACCGAGATCCATGCTTTACATCGCGCTTTTGGCAGAGTCTACAGGAGGCCTTGGGGACAAGCTTGATGTTAGTACTGCTTTTCACCCCAGACGGATGGCCAGTTATAGAGGACTATACAGATTCTGGAGGATATGCTGAGATCTTGTGTCCTTGATTTCAGAGGTTCGTGGGAGGATCATCTACCATTGGCAGAGTTTGCATATAGCTATCAATCCAGTATTGGGATGGCACTGTATGAGGCTTTGTATGGTAGACTGTGCAGATCGCCCGTGTGTTGGACAGATGTGGGAGAGACCATATCTTGGGATCCGACATGGTACAAGAGACGATAGAGAAGGTTGCTATGATCCGCCAGCACCTATTGACGGCGCAGAGCTGCCAGAAGTGTTATGCAGATCAGAGGAGGCGAACTTTTGAGTTTGTAGTGGGGGATTATATTTTCTTAAAGGTCTCGTCACGTAAAGGTTTGATGAGGTTTGGTCGTAGCGGGAAGCTATCACCGCGCTTTATTGGACCTTTTGAGATTCTTGATAGGGTTGGAGAGGTTGCTTACCATTTGGCGTTACCACCTCAGTAAGCATATGTGCATAACGTGTTTCACGTTTCTATGCTTCAGAGGTATGAGCCTGATCCTTCACATGTGTTAGATTGGGCTGAGCTGCGGATTGATGAGGATGCTACTTATAAGGAGCGTCTAGTGAGGATTTTTGATACAAATGAGAAGGTGTTGCGAGGCAGAACGATCGCTTATGTTAAGGTCTTATGGCATCATCACGGGCTGAGGAAGCTACATGGGAGCTGGAGTCTGGGATGCGTGCCAGATACCTAGACCCCTTTACCTCGCGACCTTGTTGCGAATTTCGGTGACAAAATTCCTTAAGGGGGAGAGTTGTGAGACCCTGACCCTTATGTTTTGAGTTGTTTATATACGTGACGCTTTTATTCCAGTATATGAACAGTATCGATGCATGGTTTATGCTTTAAAGTAGTAGAACAGCATGCATAAAGTGTGTTATACGCTTTCTGGGGTTTGGTAGAGGCTCGTTTGGCTCGCGTTTGGACCAAAAACCATGTTTTTCTTCACAAACCCGAGACCAAAAACAGTAAGGGAGTTCGGTCGACTGAACCTCAAATCTGGAGTTCAGTCGACTGGACAGTGTTATTTTTGGTTTTCTATAAATAGACCAGCGGCGGAATATTTGATACAAAACCTTTCTTCAGACCTAAGAAACCCCTTTTCTCTGCCTTCTCTCTAGCTTTGAGGGCCCGGGGCTTGGTTTTGGGTTGATTCCATCTTGGATCTTTGCTATCGGGGTCGAGGGCTTCGCATCCATCCGATCGGATTCTCGTTCTGACGCCGTTCAGTTTTGAGATGTCGAGTTCTTGACTCTCCGAGGTAGGATTCTAGACCTACTACTATTTTAAGGGTGTTCTATGAAGTTATACTTGTTTTCACTGGGTAGAAATGCATGAAATATTATTTACATGTTTTATATCGTGATTTTTAGATAAAAGTGAATTTTTACGCCTTTTTCTCAGTTGTAGGCATGTTGCGGGTACATGGTATCCATAGTTTTCAAAAGAGGTTTGAAAACGAGGTATTTTGTAAAAACGGTGAAAAACGTCATTTTGGGGGTTTGGAGCTAACCCGCGGGGTTGAGTCTCACCCTTTTAAACGTTTTGCTGGAAATGGTTTTAGATCTCCATTTGATAGATTGAATCTCTTTTTATACATGTGCGGTATAAATCATTCTGCGGGTTTTCGTAGTTGAGCTACGGTGGTTTTTTAAATGTTCTCCTTAGATGTATCGTGACAGTGGGTTTGGTTGAGTTGGGCTTCAGTTATCCTCGGTGTAAGTCCAGAAACGTGCGCAGCGTAGGTGCTCTATACCTTTGGGTTAGTCTCCGTAAATTGAGTGTGGGTGCTCTGTACCTTCGGGTTACCTTTGTCGGTATGGCAGAGTCGGTACATAAGATTACATTTTATTTTTCTCCTCAGTTGTGTGATCTGAGTCGAGCTTACTATTTATTTACAACTTTTCCTTAACTGTGGCATGATATCTGTTAGGATGATATGCATAGTTTGAATGATGAAAAACGTGGGTTTTTATAAGATAAAACCTTTTGAGACTTGTGTTAGTCTGATGGAAAACTTGTGGTTTTGGAAGGAAAACCTTTTTGGCTCCCGTGCTTGAGCACGTGTGTGTATAATTGCATAACATGCTTTACAGTTTTATTGTTTATATTCTATTGGACTTTGGCTCACGGTGTTGGATTTTGCTGTAAAACCTTTTCAGGTGAGTACGATGAGTTGATCTAGTGCAGATGTGACAGAAGACTTGCTGTAGTTTTCCTTTTCGAGACATGTATTTACACATGTGACGCCTGTTGAGACTGGTATTGTACGCCTTGAGGCGATACTATTATTCATGTATGAGATTGCATGATTTACAGTTTTATGAGAGTTGAACTGTGAGGATCTTTTATCCAAATGTTGTACATTTTAATTATCAACTGTGTAACCTATTTTGTAAAATGGGTCTTTTGGTGGGCTTTCGCGTGACCCGGATGTTTGGAGCGTGACATGTGTAATGTTTGGGATTTGAATTTAGTTTAGGTACATTTGCAATGGAGATTAAAATAGTAGGACTACTAGGATTTGAACAAATAATGAAAAGAAATGTCGATTACTTTTGTAAAAATCACAAAAGAAAAGGCTTAAATTCTTTTATTTTTTATTTATTTATTTATTTATTTATTTTTTAAGAAAAAACACAAAACTAGGGGGATTTTTGTTTTATTTTCGGGGCATAAAAACTAAATGGGTAATTTTTATTAAAAATCTTAAAATTAGAAGTAATTTTGTCGAAAAATCCTAAAATTTAGCGCAAATTTTCAAAAATCACAAATTCTAAAAATCTAAAGAGTATTATTATTATTGTTTTGCAAATCCGAAAAATTAGGAAATTGTTTGAAAAATCTTTAGAAAATTTTGAAAAAATTCCAGAAAATTAGAAAAAAAAAACTTAGAAGATTTAGAAAATTTTTGAAAAAATCTTTAGAAGATTTTGGAAAATTTTTAAAAAATCCTAGAAAATTAAAAAAAGTTTTTTTGGAAAATCTTAGGAAAACATTTTAAAAAATCCTAAAAAATTAAGGAATGTTTTTGGAAAATCTAGAAAAATTAAGAGAAAAGAAATTTTCAAAAAGTCTCAAAAAACTTTGGGAGAATTTTTTCAAAGATCTTAGGAAAGTAAGGAAAAATTTTCAAAAAGAAAAGTCCTAGAAAATTTCAAAGATTTTGAGGAAAATTTTTAGAAATTTTTAGAAAATCCTAAAATTGTTTTTTTAGAAAATCCTAGAAATTTTTAAAAAAATCTAATTTTTCTTGTTTTTTTTCTTTTTTAAAGAAAAATTCTAGGAAATTAAGGGCATTTTTTGAAAATCTAGAAAATTAGAAAAATGTTAAAGAATTAAGAAATTTTTTAAAAATTTTCAAAAATTAAGGGAAAATGTTTGAAAAACAAGGCAAAATTTCAAAAAAAATCATAGAGAATTTTTTTTTTTAGAAAATCAGGATAAAAGGGACAAAACATAAATACTAGGGGGAAGAGAGATTTTTTTTTAATTTATTATTATTTTTTTATATTTGAAAAAATAAAATGATAGAGATTTTCCTAGCTCACCAGGGCATTGGGGTTTCTAGTCTTCTACTAGAATGTACAAAAAGCAAAAAATCGTCACTTACACACGAAAGTAGGATTAGGAAGATTTGCCTGGTGTACCAGAGCTTAGGGTGCCTAGTTTTTTAGGGTTTGAAAGAACCAAATGGTCGTCACTTACACATAAACCTAGAATTTTTATTGCTTTTGAATACTTTTCTACACTTCACTTGTTTGATATGCTCTTTATGTACCCTCTATTTGTCTTCTCTTTTCAAGCTGGTTACTACGTTAGAGGCTTCAGAGGTTCTGCCTCCAGAGAGGTATTGGAGTGGTATGATGCCCTCTCTGTTCCTAGCGGGGCTTACATTGATGCCTCCTGTTTTGCTCGGTTCATACCCCTGTTGGGTAGGACGAGCAATGATCCGGTTTGGCTGACGGCCTTGGCGGAGCGGTGGTGGGATACCACCAATACCTTTCATTTTACCACATTCGAGGCTACTCTGAGGCCTCTCGACTTCGCACTCATCATTGGTATTTGGGTCGGAGGCACCCCTATTTCGTTCGACCCCACCATCGCCCGCCCTACTGATGCGTTGACGTATTTCCTCGAAGCTGTTCCCACCTAAATGGACAGAGACCGAGTCTGATTCACCTGGTTGTTCGAGAGATTCAGACATTTCCACTCCACCAAGCCCCGCAACTTCGAGTGGGTCACCCGGGGATTTCTGATGTATATGTTCGATACCTCCTTGTTTTCGAACAAGGAGAACACCGTTCATTTACACTACCTGGGTGCACTTGCTGGACTTGACTGGGTTACTACTTATGACTGGGGAGGATCCGCTCTTGCCACCCTCTATGGGTTTATGAGGACTCTCACTCGGTTCCCCCAAGAGCTCAGCATCGGGGGATACTAGAGGGTTTGGGAGGTATGTTTTTAGTTTATGCACTTATCCATTCATTTCTGTTATCAGTTATTATCTGCTTGCTGACGTCTTCTTCTTTGCAGTTGTGGACCTATGAGTTCCTCGGGCTTCACGTCCTAGCGAACTCTGCAGCAGACCCTCTAGTCATTCCCCGTGCAGCGTAGTGGTCCCAAGGATTGAAGGGGAAGAAGGCTGGGGGGAAGGACATCGATCGGTTTCGGATCTCGCTGGACCAACTGACTCCCGACCAGGTATCAGTTTTACTATTTACTGTACATCACTCTTTGCACTGTACTGTTCACTGCGCTGCACTACACCGTTCATTGTGCTATTCTTTGTCTACACACTGATCACTGTACACTGGCTGTCATACTGCACTACTTATTGTTCTTTGCATTACACTGTACTTTGAACTGCTGCAGGTCCATTGGGATGTCTGGCAGGGGATAGAGGATCGGGCCGGCACAGATTTGATGCACAGCCGCGATGTGGCTTCGAGACGTACTTATTGGAGGGGCCATTTGGCCGAGAGTATTATCTTGGGGAGCGAGTGGTCCGCCAGTCGCTCGGCCTCGACCACTTTCTGATCCCAGTGGTCCCTCCGGTCTATATGCGCCGGACCGACCATCTGGGCCGGGTCAATCTTCTCTTAGTGCTGGTGGGGACTCCTGCTGCTGAGCTGCTGGTGCCAGAGGGGGATTATGCCACCTGGGCCCGAGCACACTGGCTGGGTCCATTAGGACTTGGCCTGGCTGCCCCTGGTGGTAGGAGGAGAGGACGAGCACTGGAGGATGCTGATGCCGATGCTGCTGGAGTTGCCGCTGCTGGTGATGCTGCTGTTGGTAGGAAGAGGGCCTAGAGATTCCGTGGGATATCCAGACAGTAGCATATGGCTACCCCTTCCCTCTGTCGGTTCCCGTTCCTCCAGCACCTGAGTTCACGGCTGAGCTCAGTCAGGTTTGTCTTTGTCCTTTCTCTTTCCATTTGATTACTTTCTTAGCTTGTTTACTCAAATTGCCTACCTTCTTTTCACACATTAACCAGGCGTGGCTAGATCACCTGTTGCTGGTCTTTACTGGTCAGAGAGCACTGATCCGTCAGCTTGACGCTACTGTCCGAGCAGCCGGCATTACCTTCACTCCAGCAACTATAGTGAGTGTTCTCACAACCCTCCTTAACTTTTCTGCACTTTTTCTGTACTACTCTATCCTGATCCTTGTTTTCTTCTAACAACCTCCAGTACCGGCTGCTGGCATTGTACCACCATGTGCCCCTGCTCCTTCTCTTACTCCAGCTCGGGGTCATGGTTCCCGGGCATCTTCTCAAGCTCAAAAGCTCACTCCAGAGGATCTATCTCTTCCGCTCAGAGTCGCTCCAGAGCTGTGTCTTCTTCCTCCGGCAACGGTAGTGATGACATCGAGCGGCTCTTTGAGGATGTCAGCTCGGACAAGGCCGGTCCTTCCTTCCGCAGGGTTCGCCCAAGGCATACCTGAGAGAGAGAGAGAGCTTTCCCTCCCCAATTTTATGATATGTTTATTTTGAAGGGCCTGTGTGCCCCAGTTTGATACACTCTTATACATTTACTTGATCCATGGGCTTGTGTGCCCTTGTTTGTTGTTTATTGGGCCTGGGTGCCCCAATTTTTTTTTTATTACTTTACCACTTTCTGATGCATTTTGGACCCTCGTGCCATTTATTACTTTATATTCATCTCCTTATATGGTTCTCTTTCGCTTACTGCTCAAATGTCGAAACTTACATAGATTACAGCAAATGTAAACTGATATACCCCCGCCCTGTTTGAACATGGTGGTCGCCAGCATCGGATATGGCGGTAGCCACTTCTATCAAGCCTGACATGGCGGCCGCCAATTCCAACCTGGCGATCGCTTGGTCAAATGGATGATGTCACTATACGGTGCCCTTTCAAGTTGGTGGTCTATCACTTCAAGGTGGCGGTCGCTACTTTGATTGTACTTTTTGCTATTTTTTCAAACTTCAGCCTTTCCACGCTTTATAAATACAAGCTTGGAGGTCCCATTTTTTGTTATTCTCACTCAGATGGCTGATTCCCTTTCTTCATGGGTTGAGGCTTTCTCTCATATTAAGCTTTTGAATTTTGTCCCTTTCGGTATCAACTCCATGTTTCCTCTCATAGCCATAAAGATTGACGGACTTTTGTTGAAGGCAGCCACTCAGTTATGGGACCCACAATCCCACGTCTTCCGGTTTGGCCTTGAAGAGGTATGCCCCACTGTGGAGGAGTTTGCTGCTATTTTGGATTTGGCTCCACGGAGCTCCGTTGTGGTTCCTACTTTCTTTCTTTCGACCCGTCAACAGGTGATACAGTTCTGTGGCCTGTCTAGGATGGAGACCTCTCTTCTGACACAGGGTGACCGCCTTGAAATACCCTGGATCATTGATAGATTCTGTCCTATCGGTGACCTTAGTGACTTAAGTTTTCAGCTGCGACGACGTTATGCTCTTTGTTTTTGTCTTCTTGCCGGGTATCTTCTTGTTCCTTCTGACGGGCGAGTTAGCTGTGCATTGGTTGACATCGTGGGTTAGATGTGGATGGGAAAGGACTTTGTACCACTTTTCTCAGTCGAGACACTGCTAGGCTTTAGATGCTATTCATCGTGGTGAGACCACCACTTTCGCTGGCAGCCCTTTACTTCTCTAGGTAAGCTCAAAATCTTACTTTTCACCAAGCTTTCTGTCACGTTGCGAGGCTTTTCTATTACTGTTCTAACTTTTTGCTGTAGATCTGGTTGATAGAGAAGGTAAATCTTGTGCAAAAATCACCCACTGATAGGCACAGTGCTGCAGCTTTCCTTTACCACCCCTATTACCAGATATGCAACTCTGAGGCATCCTGGTAACAGTACCTTTCTTCTCTGACTGGCCTAGATATTACTTGGCAGTGTCCCTGGTGGAGGATTCCTGCCATGACTCGGACCACCATGGACCACCCTAGTATTCTGCCGATTGGTCTGCGTCAGACTACTTTCTATTACCCTCACCAGATTATGCGGTAGTTCAGTTGCAGCCAGATCATCTTATCCAGTATTTGAGGTCGTCTATTTTTATTTGTGATGCGGGCACCGTTTCTAGCATTGTATCAGGATGCCTGACCATCTCGCTCACGAATGGAGATGCAAGAACTACAGTGTCCCGTGCTTTCTAATGAGTACAAGACGTGGCTAATGTAGGATAGAGAAAAGAAGGATAAAGAAGAAGAGAAACAAGCAACAAAGAGGAGAAAGATTTGAGGATTCTGCTTTGTTTTGAAAATTTCACGGCTTTCTTTTTTTTTTTTTTTTACTTATAGAGTTTGGGACTTACGTGCCCTCTCCTTTATTTTCAAAACTTTGTAACTTCAATTAAAGTAATGAAAACTATCGCTTTTATGTTTAAGATGGCTCAAATTTATCCAAAGTTTTTCAATTAAATGACTTTATTTCCAAAATCCAAAAATTAATTTGAATTAGTCTTGCTTAGATTCAAAGGCAAGCAGAACAAAGAATGTGGCCGGACTTCTTTAAAAGAAGCTGCCTACGTATCCCAAAAAGTGGAATCAGGCCTTAACGTAGTTCAAGCTTGATTTTCACTCGGGTATTGACACTCTCCTTTTGTGATGTCCTAACTTTTGCTAAGGTCGCCCTTTCAGGTTTTCGATTTTGCGAGTTGCTCTAACTTTTGCCTGAGTTGCCTTTTTTATTTTTATCTTAGCGAGCTTTTATTTTATCTTTATTTTTACCTCAAGCATAGTACTTTTTGAGTTGATCGAGGTTTATTGGAGTGAAAAATACATTGCCATCCAAATCCATAATGATGACTGCACCCCGGTCATGATGGTCTTGATGAGAAACGTCCGGACCAGTTTAGCTTGAACTTGCCTCTCGGGTCAAAGATAGGAGCTCTGATTTCCTTAAGAACCAGATCTCCTTCTCTGAGATCCCAGGTCTTGACTGTCTTATTGAATGCTCGGGCTATCCTCCTTTGGTATCCTTGTATATGAAACAGAGCTTGCATCATTCTTCCATTAAACAAAAGCAACTCTTCATTCGGTTCCTCTGCCATTCTACTTCTGGAATACTAGCCTCAGCCATTACTCTTAGTGAAGGAATTTCCACCTAAATAGAAAGTACAACTTCCATCCCATGTACTAAAGAGTATGGCGTAGCTCCTGTTAAAGTTTTGATCGACATCCTGTATCCCCAAAGTGCAAATGGTAGATGCTCCAGCCAATCCTTATGTGAGTTGATTGTCTTTTGTAGGATTTTCTTGATGTTCTTATTTGCTACCTCAACTGCTCCATTGGTCTACGGCCGATATGGTGAGGATTTGTGAGACACTATCCGGTATTCTTCGAAAAGATCCAAGACCTCTCCTTGGAAATATGAACCATTATCCTAGATAACCTCATGGGGGACCTTGTACCGGCAAATGATATTTTGCTTGATGAACTTAGCGACACGGGAGGCTTTCAACACTGAATAGGAGGCAGCTTCCACCCACTTGGTAAAGTAGTCAATGGCCACTAAGATGAACTCGTGCCCATTTGACGCCTTCGGTGTTACCTTATCGATCACATCAATGCCCCATACTGAGAATGGCCATGGTAAAGTTAGGTTATATAGTTGAGATAGGGGAACATGCATGAGATTTGTGCGAATCTGACACTTATAGCACCTTTGCACAAATTGTATACAGTCTGTCTCGATTGTCATCTAAAAGTACCATTGTCGCAGAATCTTTTTGGCTAACATGTTTCCGCTCATGTGTGGCCCACAAACTCCAGCGTGGATCTCTTTCATCAATGCTTGGCCTTTTTCAGTGTTTACACACAGCTTGTTGACCCCAAAATGCCCTTATTTGTATAGTCTTTCCCAGCAAATGACAAACTGTGCAGATAATCGTCGTATTGCGCTCTTGTCCTTTTTGCTAGCAAACTTGGTGTATTCTCCTTTCTCCACGAAGTTCTAGATGTCAAAGTACCATGGAAGGTCGTCAGTGCTTTCCTCGATTGCGGCCGTCGTCTCGTATGTCGGTTTTATTTTATGTTCAATTATTAAAGGCCTCATTCAGACTCCGGGTGGTAAGTCAGTCATGGATGCTAGGGTGGCCAGTGCGTCGACAAACTTGTTTCGCAATCTTGGCACATGGGTAAAGATCACTGACTCAAAACACGGTATCAGCTTCTCTAGTTCTTGATGGTAGAGAATCAATGCCACGTCCTTGACCTTCCATTCTCCTCTTGCTTGTGAAACCACCAGTACTGAATCTCCAATGACTTTCAGTTTTCTTGCCCCTAATTCTATGGCTTCCCTCAATCTAGCTAAACATGCTTCATACTCAGCCTGATTGTTGGTAATTTTGAAATTGATCGTTAAAGACAAAGGAACATGTGATTCATCAGGAGTGACAAGAAGGACTCCTATCCCATAGCCATACTGATTAGATGCGCCATCAAAATATAGAGTCCACTTGTCATCCCTGACTTTCATCAGCTGTTCGTTAGGAAACTGGAACTCTGTGTCTTCACCCCCTCAACTGGTTGGTCGGCCAGGAATTCTACAACTACTCTGCCTTTGATTGACTTTCGGGTGAAGTATTTGAGGTCAAATTCTGATAACAGCAGCAACCATCGAGCTAACCTTCCTGTCAGTGCCGGCTTTTCAAACAAGTACTTCAACGGGTCCATCCGGGAGATGATATTCACTATGAAAGACAACATGTAATGCCTCAACTTTCGGGAAACCCAAACCGAAGCCCAGCATGTCTTTTCCAGTGGTGTGTACCATATTTATAACCCTGTCATCTTCTTGCTTAACTAGTAGACAGCCTTTTCAATTCTAGTTTCACCTTTTTGTGCTAGCATACATCCCATAGCTGAATCAGTCACTGACAAATAGAGGATCAGTGGCTTATCAGGTTTGGGAGGAGCTAAAATAGGTTGATTTTGTAGGTACTATCGTACAGCATTAAAGGCGACTTGGCATTTCTGATCCCATTCGAATTCAACTCCTTTCTTCAGCAGACAAAAGAGCAGCTCACAGGTAGTTGTTAGTTTTACAATGAATCGACTGATAAACTGTATTTTATCCAGAAAGTGCCTGACTTTTCGTTCGGTCTTCGAAGGAGGCATTTCTAAAATTGCTTTAACCTTTGAAGGATCGACTTCGATGGTTCGTTAAGTGATCATAAATTTGAGCATTTTTCTGGCAGTAACTCTAAAGGCACATTTCTGTGGATTGAGCTGCATCTTGTATTTTTGAATCCTTTCGAAGAACTTTCGCAGTGCTGTGATGTGGCCATCCTGATTCTTGGACTTGACTATCATATCATCCACGTACACTTCGACCTCTGTATGTATCATGTTATGCAGTAATGTAGTGGCTGCCCTCTGATAGGTCGCCCCTACATTCTTCAAACCAAACGACATTACACGATAGCAATAGGTGCCCCAAGGTATGGTGAACGTCGTCTTTTCTCTATCCTTGGGATCCATCAAAATCTGGTTGTATCCAGAGAAGTCATCTATGAATGACAACAAGGCGTGCCCCTCTGTACTATCTACTAAGACGTCAATGTGTGGTAGTAGAAAATCGTCTTTCGGGCTAGCCTTATTGAGATCTCAAAAATTAATGTAGACTCGAATACGGCTGTCCTTCTTCAGCACTAGGATAATATTAGCCACCCACTTTGGATACTCGGTTACCATCAGGAACCGAGTGTTGATCTGTATGGCAACTTTTTCTTTGATCTTTAGAGTCCATTCTAGTCAGATCCGTATTAATTTTTGTTTGATCGGTTTGGCATCAGGGTATAAGGGGATATGGTGTTAGACAATGTCAGGATCAATTCCGAGCGTATCCTCGTAAGACCATGCAAATATATCTTTGAATTCTTTTAATAAAGTTGTTAATTATTTTTGTTCAACTAAGGATAAAGAAGAACCGATTTGCACATTTTGCGCGTTAGTTTCATTACCTAGAGTTATTGATAAAGTTTCTTCAATTATTGGTTGGGCACACATTTCTTTTTCTCTTTTTATTAAAAGTTTTATTTCTTCGGGGAAATCCCCGTTGAATTTAAAATCATCAAAAAGCCTATGATATAAATCAAACAAAGCAGAGTAACCGAAAACTTTGTTCATTTTATTGAAGGAAGATGGAATTACAAACTCAAAAGCATAAATAGGGGGAGGTGCACAAACAGATGTGCACTCAACCATAGACTCAGACTTAGACTCAGATTCGGAACAGACAATTTGCACATCACAAGATTCGAGGGTCTAGTTCTTCACTTCCTTGCAGCCACGTTGATGATGAGCTTGGGGTAGTCAGTTAACACGCTAAAGCCCATCATGAAACAGTCTGGGTCAGTTACGTGCAACTGTGCTATCTTTTCATTGAACATCATTCCCATGTCGATTCCATCAAGCTTGTCGGCCCAATCTTCCTCTTGAATCTTCTTTCCTTCCTCTTCCTTTTTCACTATCTCTTCCTCTTCGGTATCAGACAACTGATGGCCAAAAAAGATTTCTTGCCCTTACAGCTTTTGATTGGTTTCTTCATCAATCCATGGTTTTGAAAAGCCGCAGTACGGAAGATCTTTCCTTTCCTTGACAAAGTACCCATTGAGCATTCCAAAATAATTGGCCTTCCGTCCCCTTTTAAGCCCTTCCAAATCTTCTGCCGTTGGCTCATACCTAAGACCAAAATGGTGCGAAGTCAGCAACACCTGGACAGGTTCCGGAATACCCTACTGCTTAAGCCCTAATCCTATACTAGGGAGAAAGGACATTTGCCTCATCATTGTTACTGCCCGTGGGTTGATGTATATTTTCTCCTCATTCAATAATACCTGTACAACTTGGGCTTCGTCGAACTGGAAACCGCTGAGCGATACATCACCTTCACCATGCTGTACTTCTAATAGAGTTGAGCCCTCTCCTCTTCTTGGGGGATGAATGTTGTCTTCTCCGTGAATAGTCAGAACTGCCCCATTTCTTATCAGTTTTAGTTTCTGATAGAGAGTCGATGGTACCGCCTGGACACTCGGATCATGCAACCAGGGTCTACCCAACAACAAGTTGAAAGACGCCGGTACATCCAGTACATGAAACGCAATCGATGTTTCCAAGGGCCAGTACTTCCCTCCTTGTGTTGTCATAGGCCCAGACTCCTTGATTACTCGATATGAAGTGCTCCATTTTTAGTCCAAAACAAAGTACTGTTCTGAGCGGAATTACATTTAATGCAGACCCGTTATCAATAAGAGTCACAGGGACGCACTTGTTCAGGTATTTGGCAGATCTTTTTCGAAAAAAGAAATAATTTTTGGCTCTACCACCGATAGAATAATTCCAATCAGTTGCTCCGGGGTGGCATCTATCGAAATGCAAGCTTTATTCAGAACCTTTAGCACAGCTTGTTTGTGTTTATGCGAGGCCATCAATAGCCCCCAAATGCTAATATTGGCTTGCGTCTTTTTTAACTGCTTCAGCACGGCATCATCGTCTTCTTCTTGTTCTTTCTCCTTCTCTTTTCTACTTGGTTACCCTTCCTCCAACTGAGTTGGCTTGAAATGCCACCCACTCCTGGTTAAATGCTCTATCCCCTCCTCAGGATCCCATAATCATGTTATGGTGTCACTGGTCTGTCGTACCTCGTTCACAAGCGGAGGGCTTTCAAATGCCCAAATATTGCCTAAATCACCGATTGCTATTCTTCCTCTTCTCTCCTCATCATCTTTAATAGCCCATATATTATCAACTTCTTCCCATATGTCCTCTCCGATAAAATCCACATGCTATTCTCGAGTGGCCCAGAAATCGATCCACTCTGCTCTGTCTGATTTCAGTACAACCCTTACCAGCCAATAGGATTGCATTTCATCCACATATACCTCTTCCTCAAAAAGTTGGGGAAGGGTAATGCCGTCGAGCACGTGACTAAACCCATATGGTCAGGCTGGGTAATCCAAAGGCTAATCGTCTTCTTCATTGCATTCTTCTTCTTCTTCTTCTTGAACTGCCACCTGATATCCTTCTCAGGCATCATCATTCCATTCTTCCACCATATCCTAGCCATTTCCATCCATAATCAATGAATAGGCTGTCGAATCCTCGGTAACTAGAACAGATGGGCGCGATAGATGCACCGAACAGATGTACTAACTCGGGTCCTCTGACTCTCCTAGAGTTATGTAGTTTATCCTCGACTGCTTGGCATAGTTTGGCAATGGGTTGGTTATAACATTTGGCTTTTTGGCAATGAATGGAAGAGGGATCATTTTATTGTCAATGAAGTTTTGGATTTGATGGCGCAGCCTCATACATTTATCAGTCAGATGCCCGTGACCTTGGTGAAAGGCGCAGCATTGAGAAGCATTAAACCTTGGCGATAGGGGATCAGGTACGGGCATGGGGTCCAACGGCTTGATAAGCCCTTTCTTGACGAGTCGACTTAGGGCGGTGGATAATAAAATGTTGAGGGGAGTGAACACCCTCCTTGGTCTTTGTTGCTGTTGACCGTTGTGTGATTGTTGGGTATTGTTGGATTGTTGGGCGGAGGAGGACGAGTTCAGCAGGTTTACTTCGTTTAAGCAAAACATGAGGTTGGTGGTGGCAGATTGGTTTTGGTTGTTTGCTAGGAATGTCCTTCTTGGTTTCTGGTTAGGCTCGACTTTTTCGATATCCCCAAATTGTATGGCATCTTTGATTTGTACTCCAGCATCAAACAGCTGCTTAAAGGTAGAAAGTCGCTGCGTGATAAGGTACCGCTTTAGTGGAGACTGCAGATTCTTAACCATGATCCTCACTTGTTCTTTCTCAGTGGGCCAATTTTTCATTTTGGCAGCTTTACCCCTCCATTAGGTCAGGAAATCAACAAAAGACTCTCGGTTCTCCTGTCGAGTTGTTTTGAGTTCTCGGGTGGTGACATCTAGTTGGATATTATAGCTGTACTGATTGACAAAACTTGTGGCTCTGTCCTCCCAAGTTCTAGTTTTGGCCACCTCCAAAGAAAGAAACCATCTCTGTGTAGCCCCAGAGAGTGATCGATGGAAAAGTTAGGCCTTGAGCTTATCATCAATCCCTATGGGGGAGAGAGTTCCAACGTACATCCTCAGATGAATCTGGGGGGTCTCCAATACCATCAAATTTCTCTATCTTTGGCATTTTGAACTTTTCAAGTAGTTTTGCATCTGGGAATAGGCACAAGCCACCTATATCCAGCATGTATTCTTCTACTCCCTTTGCCTTTCTCAGTACCTTCTCCATTCGATCGATCTTCTCCGCTAGCGCAGATTTCCTAGACTGGGCAGCGTTCTCTTCTTCTATCACCACCAGGCAGGGAACCTGAGGTGGCACATCAACTTATGGTACATCCTGTCCTTAGTTATCGTCCCATAAGTCTTCACCGTTCTCATTTGTGTCATCCAGCTATCCATTCACAATGGGCATACGGGCCTGAATTGTCTAGATCTGCGCCTGACACTGATTTTGAGCTTGGGTTTGCTGCTCCACAGCTTTTTGTATCTCAGTAATAGCTCTCATTAGAGCTGTCAAGTTCACCTCATTCTCTGCCATTTCAGCTGGCTTTTCAGATATCCTGTAGAGTCTACCTGTCACTGATCTTGCCCAGACACACGTCGACCATGATCTTCTCAGCTCAATGATCTAGATCCGAAGGAAACCTGGATTTCAAAAGCAGAATAACTAGTATCAAACAGTTTTTGGACGAGAATTCTGATGACAGATAGAAGACATTCTAGATACCCAAAATAGAAAATCATAAGAAGATAATCACGAAAGTTACAGCAATACCCCTATCGGGCTCATACTGACAGCATAACCACTGAACAGATTTGACTAAACTCGGGTGGAGAAATGGGCAGTACTCCGGTAAGATAATAGAACTAAGCTGAGAGGACTGGTTTGACCTAGAATTCTAAGGAAAAACGAATAGCGTAATGGTAAGAAACTAGCTCACTCGGGTATAACAAGGGTCTGAAAGAAATGAGCCTAAATAAAGGCGGGAGAAACCAATAACCTGGGAAGAACCTAGAGGAAAGAGAAACTACCTTAGAAGCTTCAAAATGAAACACGGGCATGACCCCGAGGAGAAAACTTTGGCATGAAAACTAAACAAGGTGAAGAACAAAACTTGGGTAAGAACCCAAAGGAAAAGCTAACCTAAACAAAGAGGGGTAACAGAAAACCTGGGCTGAACCTAGAAAAAGAACTAATCTAATCCGGACAAATAATTCTAACAAAATACAATCAAAACATACAATTAAGAAAATACATAATTCTACTAGGGTCAGAAGCACCTAATGGGGGTTCTAAGCTACTATATGAAATAGGCCGATTTTGGTCAATCAAACATGGTACCTTATAAATAGAGCCGGGTATATACCTCCCATACTTGGAGTGGTGCAAGACATGGTCAAACAGTACGCCCGAACTCTTTTACTGCACCTATGAAAGTGTACAGTCAGTAAGGCTTGCCCGTTTTTCCAACAATCCCCGAAAAAGATGAACGTTTAGGGCATCGGGTCGACCAGGCAGGTGTGTTGAAGAATAATGCATGTGCATGCGATAATGCAAATGAGAAATACATATTAAGAACCAATGATGTTTTCAAGTCTAACCCTATTATTTGATTTTATATACCAGTCCTCAGCGGAGTCGTCAGAAAATACTGTGGCGCCGGGATTTTTGGGGTTTTGAAAAATGTTTCAAAAATAAGAAAACTCAAAGATGTTTGAAAAATATTTTAACACATTGAAAACCAAATTTTGAAAGCCCCTTTTGTTGAAAATGGAGTTGCCACTTAGTTTAAAAAAAAAAACTAAGAAAAATAAAAATGGCTACTAATCTTGAAAACGTCAATCAGAGAAAAAGGGTTCGGAGGTTAAGGTACGAATCGGAAAAGGTGTTAGGCACCCCGTTCGCCCAACCATAAGGTTGCCCTCTACTAATCATCATTGGTTCTTTAATATAATTTTTCAAATGCATGCAAATAAAGAAAATAGAGGCAAATAGAGAACATCCAAAATCAAATATGAAAAATACATAGCATAGGTATATAAAACGCTAAATGAAACAAGTATTAAAAAGTAAAATCTTAAGTCCTATGGCATGCAATTCTAATTAAAGGATACATGGAGCACTCCCACATGAAATTTTCATCAAAATAGACTAACTATCATGATTTCAATAAAATGGCAAAAACATGCTAGAGATTGTTAAAACTACCTAAACATGAATTGCAACAAAATAAGCTAAACTATTCTAAGCATGATTTTGAAGAAGGTGACAAAAACATATATGTTATCAAAATAAAATAAGCTAGTTTTAATATGGTGAATTGATAAAGAAATAAGAAATATAAAACATAAGATGCATAAAAAAAACCTATAAAAAGAAAAGTTTTCAAAAGAAATTTATACTAAAAATGAAAATGTTAGGAAATGCTATTAATAAAAGAAAAATCTAACTATTTACATTTTGTATTTTAAAAGATATAAAAGAAAATAAAAGGAAAAGAGAACAAAAGATAAGAAAGTTACACTTTTAAAAATATAGCTTAAGAACCCCCTTTCTTAAGATTTTTTATAAAATGAAGGAAAAATATGTACTAAAAAAGAAATCACACTAATGTTGAGAGGAAAGGAAAAGAAATGGAAAATAAAAGTTAGAAAAGAAATATTAAGTTAAAAAAAAATAAAATAGAGTATTAAATTAATTTTACAAGAAAAGAAAAGAAAATAGAATGCTAGTAAAAGAAAATGTAGACTAACTAAAAGAAAAGAAAAGAAAACAAATTCTAAAACATTAAATTAACATAAAAAGAAAAAAAACGAAATGAAATACTAGAATTAAATGGGTGTAATATTGACAATTACAACTATTTTTATGTAAGTGCTTAGATTGTAACAATAATGACATTGTTAGTCATATTGCTAAATTATATCAGCTTTATTTAATGATGATTTAATAAGTTTAAACGTAAGTGAGCAAATAAACAAAACAAGTAAGCTAAATAAGCTAAAACTTGAATTCAAACATAAATAAAGTAATTATAAGTAATGAAAAAACATAATAAAGATGAAACAATCAAATTAACCTGATCACTCCAAAGAGATAGAAAATTGAGCAAGAAGGACCGAGAATCCAGGCAAAGTCCCTGGATTGCTAAGGAATCCTCAAGTCGGGAACGTGCTTCAATGGTCCAATCCTTGGATAGTGATCCCAAGCTAGGGTTTCAATGTAGGCATCAGAGGTTTGGGTCTCTATATTTCGGCAGGGCTTCGGCGTCGGGGATTGGAATTACTTGGCGACTCGGCAGAGTTTCTCTCACTAAATCTCTCTCTAAAATTCGGTCCTAAAAACGTACCAGGGGGTACGGTATTCCTAGATTTCTTCAACCAATGAGATGCTGACATGTTCTGGGACACATCAGGGTTTTTGGAGTTGGCAGTTGCCAGGTCCAAAGTTGGCGGTCGCCACTTTTGAAAAGGTTTCACAAGCTTCTTATGGCGGTCACTGGGTACGGACATGGCGGTCGCCACAAAAAGGTGAAGCTTCCAGAAGTTTCTATTGGCGGTCGCCACAATAGAGTTGGCGAACCCATGGTTAAATGTAGCGGTTGAATGATGATTTCACTAGTTTGAAAGTTTTGATGATTGGGTTCAAATATCGAGTTTGGATCATTTTTCGATGATCGTACTGAGGCACTATTCCAACTTTTTTCATCATCGGATTCACCCAAGATTGGGCGGGGTCAAATTGGGGTGTCTACACCCTGGCTTTGGGTGTTGTTGTTGTTCTTTTGTGCCTCGAATGGTGGTCTTCTTGCATTCTTAGTCGCTTGATTCAGGTTTTCTCTTTCATCGTTGGCTACTAGGAGTTTCGAAAAATTCTTCTTAATATGGCCTTTCACACCGCAGTTGTAGCATTTGTTGGTCGCCTTCCAACAAATTCCTGAGTGAACCTTTTCACACGTCGAGCAGTGGGTTCTTCAGTTTATTTCTCCCATGTTTTGCTTCTTTGAGTTCTTTCCCCCAGCGTTTCCCGAACTTGTGGTTTGACGCTTTCGTTTCTGGGAGAGCTTTCGGCATCCATTGTTCTCTTGTTCTACTATCAACGCACGATCAATGACATCAGCGTAAGGGGTTAGCCTTAGAGGTCGTTTCATTCTTTTGATTTCGGGCTTCAATTCATCTTTAGATTTTTGGGCATTCATGTGCTCGGTGTGAATCATGTGTGGGGCGTATTCAGCTATGTTAGTAAATTTCGTCTCATACTCGGAAGCCATCACTTCTCCTTGTTGCTTTAGTTGTTGAAACTCGGTGCACTTTGCATCCTGTAAGGATTGAGGAAAATACTTCTCCCGAAAATAGGTTAGGAATTGGTCCCATTCCATTTGTGGGTCACTTTACCTCTTTAGCTTCCACTATTGTTGTGCCTCGCCTTCGAGCTGGTAGGTTGCCAAACTGACTTTCAGTGCTTTGGAACACGACATCACTCCAAATATCTTTTCCGTTGTTGTTATCCATTCATTGGCTTTGACTAGATCTAGCCCTCCTTTATAAGTCGGTGGTCTCATTTTTAAGAACTTCCTCATATTCGAACCTTTTATTGGGTTTTGACCTCGATCTGGGGGTGGGTTATCCTAATTAGGAGGGGCCGAATTTAGATTTTGTGGTTATCGATCCTGCTCATGCGATTGAGTTAACTCAAAGATCATCTGACACATCTCATCTATTTGTGCAGTAACTCGTGTTATGAATTCAACTATATTTCCACTATTGATTGTCCTATGCGTACTCACGGTGGCGAATCTACATCAAAGGAAGATTAATTATCAATATAGGGTTTGAAAGGTAGGCATTATGATAATATTTTGGATTCTCATAAACTAGAGAAAATTTTCGTAGTACGAAAGTTAAGAGCAGTTTTGCTTATACATTTTAGATTGAGAACGACATCTAACTACTGTCCTATTTCATGTATCTAGGTAAGAAGCTCTTCATCTTCCATATCTTATTATTTGTGTCACACTATAATATTTTAGGCGCAAAGAACAACTATCCTAAACAAAGATCTAAACTTCTAGAACTCTTCACATTCCAAGCTTATTGTCGTGGGGTATGTTTTGAGAATTTTTTTAGTTTTATTTCTTAATATTGCATATATGCATACAGCAAAAGAATCGTTACCCCACTCGATAAATTTTTTCAGACTTCTCATTAGAAGAAACCGTGATCAGGCGTTCTTCTAATGGAAATTTCAAGGATAATCGTTCAGTGGCTATGCATAAAAGATATATATGTGGGTGTAATTATTGTGTACTTAATCTTATAACTATGATTTTTTTTAAAACCTTACTCTGATACCACTTCTGTCACGACCCATTGTTAAATATGGCGTCCGTAACCGACCAATGAGTCAATACTCACCAAAGGCCTATATTGTTCTATAACTTTCACTGTATTTTACAAATTGTTGACTGTCTTTTTTAAAAAGAATTTTTTGAAAGGAAAAGAGAAGACGAGTCGATAAAAACTCAATTTTTGCCATTTAAACTTTTCCAGAGTCTCATTTCAACAGAAAATTTCATAGCTTACTAATAGTGTACTAAACATCCAACATTATTTAAAACATACATCCATGTGCTAAATATAGAAATGCAAATCACATGAATTTAAAAACAAAATATGAACAAAGTAAATCTTTATTTCTCGGGTACTACTTCTTTAGTTTCGTCATTCGTTACTTAGAAAATGTCAACATCCATTAGCCACTCTAGTGTAAATTCAAAGATATCAAGATTTCTAATTTGCCATGAATTATCCAAGTTTAACTTTATATAGTTAGAACCTTTTTATTTTATACCAAACATCATACCGATTCTCATCCTTATTCCATCTAACCCTTAGTATTTTTCTTGCCCTAGAGTTAGAACCTTCTGGTATTGTTTTCCTATTCCCCTGAGTAGCGACCTTTTGGGTTATTTTTCTGTCTCCCAAGAGTAGGGACCTTTGGTGTTAATTTTTTGTTCCTCTAGAGCAAGGACCTTTGGTATTATCTTTATGTCCTCCTAGAGTAAGGACCTTTCGGTATTATTTTCCTATCTCCGTGAGTAGATACCTTTCGGTATCTTTATTGTCCCCTACGTCGGGACCTTTTGAACTTTTATTAATACATTTATTGTGTATGCAAAACTCAAGTTTACCGAAGCTTATTAGCCGGATAAAATATAGTAGACATTCATGACTTAGTTCATCATCTCGAGATCTCATAAACAGGTTAAGAAAAGTCAAGAAATCAAAATGTCTAAGAACTCACCTATTAAATTAAAGCTCAATCGATTAGTTCCTATGCAAGAATTTTTTGTTAGGGTTGTTATACTGAAAATTATGTTTTTAGTATTTAATTTTATTTTAATAAAATTAATTTTTTATTTTATGAGAATCTTTATGAATAATGTATGCATATTATTTTTTTAACGATTATGCATGGATGTCCTATATTCTATATATTATTTAATCTGATGTGTAGAGTACGACTTGCACATAAAAGATCAAATTTTAAGTTGTTATAGAACATAAGTTTTATGTTCACAGTTTAGATAGAAGTAGACATACCATCGGTACGACTATGGCACAGAGTTTAAGTAGGTATGTCTTAATTATAAGGAACAGATAATAGCGTCATCTATTGTTCCGACTCTCTGTGCTAGTACACTTTGTGTGTATTGAACAGACACATTAGAATAATTAATTTTATACTGACTATATAAATTAATTAACACCCCAAGATTATTATGAATAGTACTTATGCTCTTAATCCTAAAATAATTATTGATTTGTGTATATTTAATATTCGTTGTTTTGATTCATTAGAGAGTGCAATCTTATATGGGTTTATATTCACGATGAGTTGGATAGCAGTATTATTTATATGGTGAATATTAATTATTGACGAAATTCACGTCTCGAAAGATCGGGATTGACGATATCCCCTTAAGAAAGCTTATAAGTTTTGACTGGAACAAACCCTGTAGGTGGATTTGATTATCTGGCAGTCAAATAAGTTAAGCAGAATGGTTTAAGAAATTGAATATGTTGATTAAATTAAATTATCAGTAATTAGATTTAATTGACGGGTATCGAAAATCTTAACGTGGGTAGAAATGTTAACCATTTAATAACAAGCGTTCAACGCAAGATGGTCTTGAGATTATGGATCAAAGTGCAATTATAGTTATTTAGTGGTGTGAACTATAATTTAGTATTTTTTAAAAATTACAGAAATCGCTGCTAGTTTTTCATAATTGCATATACCACTATGAGGTTTGCTTTATTGCGTAAACCGCTGATATGTATCTGTGTTCCACTAGAAGTTTGACTCATAATTATTTTACAGGTAGGGGTGCACAAGAGATCTGAGAAACTCGAAAACCGAACCAATTTGACTTCTATGGGTTGAGTTGGTTCGATTTTTACAAGTATTTGGTTTGGTCTTTGATCCTAAAAAAGCAAATTCATAATATTGGTTCGGCTTCTGGGTTAGTCTGGGATTAATCCGAGCTAACCTGAAAATCGAATGTATATATAAAGAAATAAAAAGTATTAGCTATTAGATTACATATATAATTATTGTGAGATTCATATAGAAAAATAATTTATTTTTAAAATTTACAAATTAGAAAAAAATAGTCATTAGATTAGATAATTATTATTAATTATTATTTATTTGTTATATGCCATTTATTTTTATGAATTTTTTTATTAAATATTTATCATTTCTTTTACTAAATAGATCGTGAAATAATTATTTACACTTTTATTTTATGTTTTATTATAATGTATGAGTCTTACCTTTTATTTATTATTCATTTTAAAATTTTAAAACTTATACATGGTGATTTTTTTTTATGCGTGCAAAGTAATTTTAAAAATTCATGGAACCGTGATTTTAAACCGAACCAATCCGATTTTTATTAGTTTGGTTTGGTTTAGTTCTACAATATGATTGGGTTGGTTTTGGGTTCAAAAAATTAAAACCGATAAAAATTAGTTTGGTCCAAAATTTAGTACGGAACCAAACCAAACCGAACTAACCAATGTGCACCCCTATCCATAGGTTTCTGCTATAGCCTTATAAATATGTGGGTAGGCTGAACTAGTTTCATAATTTGTCTTCAAGATTAAAGCCGTTTAGATTCTGTTGGTACGAGTTCTCGATAGTTCGTAACCCACACTACGTTCGAGAATCACATAAATGAATACAATAGAAGGTCAGACAGGATCTTCAACTCGGAATAAAAAACATAGTTGAAGATTTGACCCGTAAAAGGTATTCTTCTAAATTAACTTTGATTGCAAAGGTTTTAATTTTGATCATTCGATACCAAAAGTTTTATTTGGTGCCAGTTTCGGTGTTTGCCCATCCAGTTAATTTTTAACTAAAAATCATTTTAAAAAATAATGATCTTGGTAGTTTTTCCTTCAACATTTTTGATCCAGAAACGACACACAAAATACTGACTTTAGTACAATATTGTAAATAAGAAAATTTTATTTTATGCTTAAGTTTTTATTAACACAATTTTGACACTTGATCCAACTTAATCAAGATTTAAATCATTAATTTTAAAACCTAGATGTAAAGAATTCTTGTAAGTCCATTTTATTCAAAAATACCTTATTTTGTTAAGTTATCACCTTCAAAACATTTAATCTCAAGCGTTAAACTGTCACGCCCCAAAAATCAGGGTCACGCGAAATGCCTAAAAAAATACGTTTTGAGATACCAATATCTATCAAAATCTCCAGAGCCCAAACGGGTCAAAGAACATAAACAAAAGCTAGTTATAAAACCTTTAAAAAACGCCCCACCGAGGGTTCATTTTATGTAGAAAAATAGCTCAAACGACTAAGGTCACGGTCCCCAAGAGCTAAGTTTTTAAAGACAAACAAAATTTTCAAAAAATTGCCCAAACATCTCGATTGGTCAAAGGATCATTCGAGCTGTTTTGGTTGGTATACTGAAAATCATATTTTTAGTATTTAATTTTATTTTTGAATAAAATTAATTTTCTATTTTATGAGAATCTTTATGAGCAATGTAT
>JAULJZ010159839.1:0-51838 GCA_032270985.1 Heliamphora pulchella
CCCCCCCCCCCCCCCCCCCCCCCCCCCCCCCCCCCCCCCCCCCCCCCCCCCCCCCCCCCCCCCCCGCCCCCCCCCCCGCCCCATAGCCCGACTCAAGGGAGAGGGGAAGAAGAAGCTTCTCCAAGAAGCTTTGCACCCATTCCAATGCCACTATCCTAACAAGCCCAAAAATGCCGCTATGCTCCCACGATGTATTTAGTCCACATACATATATTCAAGCCAATCCGAAATTAATATTTTTAACTTTATATTAATTAAAAAAACTTATTTTCAAAAATTATCAAAATTTAAAATTATTCCCGAATTAAATTTCTCAAGTCTCCAAGCACACAAGCGGGTTCAAAAAAACATGTTGAAAAGCTATTGGGCCCACTGACCATATGTATATATAATGCACACATGGCAAAACTCAATACCGCATAGGTAAAATATTACATAAACATTTAACTACAAAATTAAAACAAAATCGGGTCTCACACTGAAATCCTGGTGTCACTGTGTGGACTGAACTATCTGTGACCCTGTCACTCTCTGAGTATTCCCTCCTTGAGGGAAATATCGACATACATGCTCTGTCTAACCACACTGAAAGCAAGTAACGGGCCCTCTCCCCTGAGGTTGAGATGGTGGCTGACTTTATGACTGTCTCCTTGCAGGCAGTCAATAGCACGGTGACCAGGCTATCGACATAAGAAACAGGTAATCTCCCTATGCTCAGATCATCTAGAAGAAACTACTGAAGGTTTGGGAGCCAAACACGGCTACTGAACAGATCCCGAAGGAAAAGAACTAAGACCAAACTATCTCTGTCTCTTTGAATGGCACCCCTCAGACTGTGTGCTCATCCCTCCTTGTTGAGTCTTAACTTCTCTAGCCTCGTAAGTTTCTTGCAATGTATTCTCGATGGTAATGGCTAACTCCACTAACTCTATAAAGACAAGTATCATCTGCACTACTACTCGATCTCTAATATCGGGTTTAAGACCCCATTTGAATCTCTTGGAGGGCAAATTGGGAAAGAGTTATAAACGTGGCTTCATATTGAACCACTGTCATCTCTCATTGAGTAACGAAAAGGAACTCCTCTCTGTAGATGTCTCGTGAAGACTCAGGAAAACACTTCTCAAGGTACACTATTATAAAAGCTTCGCAAGTGCCCTCAACTGTAATTGGTGTAAACTTCCACCATTCATAGGCATACCCTCGAAGCTAAAAAGTGGCAAAGGTCACTCATAAATTGTCTTCTACAATCTGTAACGTATTAAGGATTTGGGTAACAAGCTTTAGCCACTCTGTGGCGTCCTTAGGGTTTGGGTCTCTGATAAACGTTAGAGGGTCCAACTGTCGGAATTTTCTCGTCGCATAAGTTGCCTAGGGATCAGGTACTCGAGATGCTCTCCTTACTACCTCGGCTAGCTGCCTCATGGCATTAACCATTTCTCAAATCGAATTGTCACCCCCCATTTGATCCTAAGGGGCATTCACATCCCCACCTTTTGCAACTAGTATAAAATCAAGACTCCTACCTCGACCCCGATCGCAGCCTCACCTCGGAGGCATAACACTATATTAAAAGATTAGAAAACTAATCAACAGAAGGGTAAATTATTACACTATGCTTCCAATGAAATTCTACTTTAATTCAGTTATCATTCAACACTTGGAAATCACATCAACAAATCTCACGTAACGAGGAGCACCAAGAGGAGTGACACGTCAATCTGAATAATTCATTTAGATTTCTCATCAGAAATAACATTTCTTACTCGACCACCAAATTAGTTGACTAGATGCCCAAAGGCAAGACACACCATTTCCAAGGTTCAACCTTCATGCTCACGTATATATATAACACAAAAATGTAAAACTCTATCACATTCTCATCATTTATACATATTAACATATGCATGCAAAACACAAACACCAACTTCACAGAGTGGCGCAGCCACTGTCTATGAGACCCTAACCCATTTTTTTAGCACTTTTCGATGTGCGTTTAATGTTTTTTTTGCAGCATATTTATATGCCTTTTGATGCATGATCGGTGCTAGATATGCATGCGGGGTTGATTCCCGGGGCCATTGGGCGTTGCGGTACGAATTTTAAAAATTAAAAAAAAAAAGATATTTTCATGGCCTATAAATATCTAGCATTAGATATTATCAAAAGATATTTTCAAAACATCTTAGCTAAATTTCCTCCTTTTTCTCTCTGCCTTCTCTCTAACTTCTCGGGGGCCCAGCGCTCGATTTTCGACAATCTAACTGCAGATCCTTGTTATTGGCACGGTGGGCTACACATCCATCCGGATAGAGTCTCATTTCGGTGAAGCTCCATTTTGTACGTGGTTTGAGGTGTCGAGATTTTAACTCATTGTGGTAGGATCCTAGACTCTTATGTCTTATAAGGGTGCTATGTGTAAAGGATGGATGTTTTTTTATTTTGTCGGAATCTATTACTCTTCCAAGTGCCAGCTGTCTTCCACTACTTAAATCGGAATATATAATATTCAGAGACCTTAGATTTCCATTTGAAAGTCAAAATAAAGGTGAGAAAAATATTCCCCACTTTACACTGTAGATTACCTTTTGCTATTCACTTTTTAGTTTGTCGGTGACACCTGTTCTCCACTACATAAAATTAGGATATAATATTCTACGACATAATCATTACACTGTGGGTCCCACTTACTTTATGGTGTCACCCACGTGATGGTGGGACCACACTGCGCTCCTAACGGTGCGCGGGGGGCAAAACAGTAATATTATATTGTTTTACCCCCAAGGAAAATGACACAAATGCTCCTCTAGGGCAATTTAAAACCACATCTTCTCATCTTCTCACCTATATCTTAACCCGCAAAGCCCTCCCAGGTGAGAAACTACCATAAATATGGCCAGATCTCCCCATTCTTTCAGAGTTTAAGGAAAATTGCACAATTTGTACTAGACCACATCTGGTCCCTCTTCCAACCATACAACCCTACCTACATAAGAGTTGCTACGGAACTCCACCAAGACGATGAGCCTCACCTCCACATCCTTCTGCAAATAGAGAAGAGGTTCAACATCACAACTCCTACACACTGCAATATCAAAAATCCACATGTGGTGAATCTCACCTTCCATCCCAATATACAAGTACCATGTTCAGACGCCCACGTAGCAAACTACATAGCAAAGGAAGGAAATTTCATTGACAAGGGAGTTCTCAAGGTAACCTGACGCAGTCCAAAAAAGAATAGGGACACCATCTGGACATCCATCCTTAATGACTCCACTTCAAAATTTGACTTCTTATATGGAGTAAAAACGCAATAGCCATTTATATGGGCTACACAACTACGAAACTTGGAATTCGCAGTCAATCAACAATGTCCTGAGCAACCGGGTGTCTACACACCAAAGTGGACGTGGGTCCCTACTGTCCCACAGACCATTAGGGACTAGGTTGACATAAATATCCTATGCGTAAGTAGGAATTTACTCCACCTATACATCAACAACCCACAAGTCATACAAGACGTTCACTACATGCACCAAGAAACAATTGAGCATATTGAAAATAGAATAATTCTAGAAAGTGAAGATCCTGACGTGTTAACATTTTCAAGAACCAGAGATGAAGTCGAATCGCCCCCTAAGCTTTATCATTGAAGGACCATTTAAATCCGGAAAGATTTCATGGGCAAGGAGTTTAGGACTACATAATTATTTTTGTAGTACAGTGAATTTTTCTATATATAATCCGCACGCATTATATAATATTGTAGATGATTTACCCTTTAAATTCTTACCATGTAAAAAGGAACTTTTGGGGGCACAAAAAGACTATATTGTTAATGAAAAATATCGTAGAAAGCAAGGCATCCCAGTGGTATTCCTTGTATTGTTTTATGTAACTCCGATATGTCATATCACAAGACTATTAGTTTTGAACCATATTAAAAAAGTGAGCAGATTCCAATGTAATCTTTTAATTTTTTAATGAAAACTTCTATTAAACTTTATTAACTGTGAATTGTTAAATGTGTTGATTAAATTAATGTTTATCTCATTTTCATATTTAATTTGTTAGTGCCAGCTGTCTTTCACTACATAAAATTAGGATATAATATTGAAGTGGGATTAATAAACATTCACATAGGATTCTTATTTAAATTTCAAAATAAACAAGTGGGATATAATATTCATACACAAGAGATTCCGGTTGAAAATTTTTTCCACAAGTGAGATATAATTATTGTACTAGTACAATAATATGTTTAATATTCATTCACCTCAGATTCCCATTCAAATGTTTTCTATTTTATTTTTTTATTATTTAATTTATTAAATATCTATTAAAGGCAAGAATCAATCCTGTTAAACCCTCCGGGGGATGAAACTCTGCAAGGCATAAATAAAGAAGTTAAATATTTTTTTAATTATTTAATTTTTTAAATATTTATTCAGTGAAACAATCAACCCTGTTAAACCTTCCGAGGGGATGAAACTCTACGAGGCATAAATAAAGATGTTAATTATTTTGGTTTTATTTTTTTATAAATATTAATCTCTGAACATATGCAGACTGGCATTGACATTTACTATGACCAATCCATTGGCATTGGGAGCGTAGGATACAATAGTTCATATTTTATTAATATTTTATTCCACCTTAAAAGTCTTGTGACCATATCTCAATCACGATTGATAAGTCATTAATAGACAATTCAATATATATTGGATGGAAATCAATGGCCGATACGCCGTCCACAACACATTTTGGATAGTCTACCTCCATATACCTGAACATTAAATAACACGAAGAGGGGTAACTGTTTTATAATGATGATGACGATGATGTTTTAACGTTATAGGCGATAGAGATGTAAAATAATATATTAAGATGAAACTAAAACTAAATTCATTGAATTTATTTAATCATCTCTATAGTGGGTTCTTTCTGTGGGACCCCAAATATCCCATCCATCATCAGGGTTACTTTCTACAGTACAGGTAATATCCTGTATTACCCTATAGGGCAGTTCCCCTTTTAACACCACGCGTTCACAGTCTCCTTTACCCAAGAGCCGATGGAAGAATACTCTAAGCTGGGAAGCATCCATCCTCATGACCCACGTGTACATCCCTCATGTGTGTTTCTATCGGTTAAAACTGCATGAAAAATCGTTTTATGTTCAAATGGGGTTTTGGTTTAAAAACCTATTTTTTGTCATTTTTGGTGGATGAAATCGTGTTTCGGGTGTTTCTTTCATGGTTTTGATGTTAGGCTTGGGCGTAGGCATGTCCGAGGGTGTTGGATGGGAGTTTGGAGGCATCGTTTTGGACTCGAGAGTGCAAAAATAGTAGCTCAGAGTCAAGTTTCGTCAGGGGTCAGTCGACTAGACCTGGGAGGTTAGTCGACTAGATCTTGGTTTTGGGGGTTCGATTGACTGAACCAGGGAGGTTAGTCGACTGACTTGCTTCTGTTTTGGATTTTTGGCTTTCTAGTGTGTTTTCAGTCGACTGGGATTTTGGGCTGGTTGTTTGTGGTTTGGTTGTTGGGTTCTTGGTTTTCAATTGGTTTTCAATGGTAGTCAGTTGATTGATATATGGGATTAGTTGACTAAAATACTGTTGGACTCTTTTTGGGGTTCTGTTGGTCTTGTTGTGGTTTCGGGGGTCGTGTCGTGGCCTCGGGTGTTTGTGTAGGTGCCATTCTTGGGGTTGACGTGCATGGTTAGTTATGGGTGTGGTGCACAGTTAGGTACGTGGTGTTTGTTCTTCGTTGGGTGTGGGGCGTGCTTATGCCCGTGGTTCTTTTGGGAAAAAGATGGTGTTTTTGGTGAACTCGTAATTCGTTTGGGTTTGGTGTTGGCCTTCTGGTTAGGCATTGTTTTGTGGGTTGTCGGTTGTTCCTGTGAGTGGGTATCGAGTTATGTGACGGGTGGCGTCTTGATGTGAACTATACATGGCTATGTGCATTTATAACTCTAGTTTATTTATGTATGGATTATGTAGGTGAATTACATATTTTTGAAGTCGTTATGTGTAATGTGGTTATGTGATACGTAATATTGGTACGTGGAATTATGCATTAAACACTGGTTTAGTTATGTATATGTGTATGAGATGAGATAGATGGATGTGTGATTCTGTGAATGTTTAACCCTGATTAACAAGGCGTTCGTCGGGGCTGATGTCCTTCGGCGAGAGGCCGAGAAGGTGCGTTTGTTGGTGCTATGGTCCTTTGTGAGAGATCAAAAATGTGCATTTTATGGGGGCTGTGGTCCCTCAATGGAAGTCCAAGAAGGTACATGGATTGCATGAAATGCATATCGGCACGGATAAACCAATTTTAAAACTGTGTTTACGACCCGTGTGAGTCGTACTATAAAAATCATTTTCAAGGCTCTTGTGAGTCAAAAATGGTTCTTATCCTCGCTTTCCCGTTGCTTGTAAAAATTATTTTAGTGGCTTGGAAGAGAGTCAAAAATTACATCTCATTTTTCTAGCATATTTGTCTTATATTTCATGTTTGTCTAGTTTCTGCTAAGCTTTGGCTCATGACGTGGGATTTAAAATATTTTTTAGGTACCGGTCACACAGGTTGATCTAGGGTTGCTGGAGAGGCAAAAGATCTGTAGTCTTCCTTTTTGTTCTTTCTGTATCATGTATGTTTACATATTTTTTTGGTGTTGAAACCGTTTAATGTAAGTCTTTTGGCGATTATATATAATGCATGTATGTTTCATATTGAGAGTGTATTCTCGGATTGGGTGTTATGTTTTGTTGCTGGTGGATGTTTCACGTGACTCAGAGTTTGGGGCGTGACAGTTTGGTATCAGAACTTTGGGTTCGAATACCTAAGAACCATGGAAAGAGAGTGTACCACCGTGTGAGGTTGATTGCGTGTGCTTGATTGCATGTGTTTAGATGTTTTGATAACATGAACGTGTTAGCATGTTAAGTATGAGAATGTTGTGTATATGTGAGCATGGGAGTTGAACTTATGATTGATTAGTCTTGCCTTTTGGTGTTTGAATTAACAAACTTGAGAGCCAAGTTAGAAACACATTCAGCTAATGTGATTTCTAGCAGGGAATCTAAGTAGGTTATCCAGACTAATGCGTCATTCTTGTCGGTTCTTTGCTGAACCTATGTGGCAACGTGTGGCAACGTGGCAACGTGTAAGCATGAACCTACATGGCAACGTGTTAGCATGTTTGTGTGCTTTGTTTATGTTCATGCGATGTGCTGTGTCATATGTTCTGTCTTGCTTTCATATAGACGTGATGTCTGCTAGAGGAGGGCGAGGCCGTGGTCGAGGACGTGGCCATGGTGTTGGCCAAGGGGATGTTCCTATCCCTGATGCTGGGGATGAAAATGCTCCCCAAGGACTTGTTGACATAATAGAGTTGTTACGTGCGCTGGTGGGTTTCGTCGGTCAGTTGGTTGAGGCCGCTAGAGGTGAGACCGTTAAAGAGGGAGTGCCTGAGGCGAGAGCTATAGTGGTGATGCAGAAGTTTAGGTGCATGGATCCACCTACCTTTGCTGGAGATCCTGATCCTATTGTAGCGACCGAGTGGTTGGAGCTGGTGAGCTATATCCTTGATACGCTACAGATAGCTGAGGATGAGTTGCGGGTTTCTTTTGCCACCTTTCAGCTGAGAGGTAATGCTCATTAGTGGTGGAGATATGCCAAAAACACGATGGGAGTCACATGGGCTGCCTTTACAAGAGTTTTTCTGGAGAAATACTTCCTGGCATTGAAGAGGGACTTATACAAGGAGGAGTTCTATACTCTCACCTAGGAGGTTATGGATATTATGCAGTATGAGGCCAAGTTTACGAGCTTATCCCAGTTCGCATCAGAGTTGGTGAGCCCAAATAAGCTGCGACCGATGAGGTTTGAGCGGGGTTTGAGGCTGGCGATCTGGGAGCATGTGGTTACAATGGGACTTCATGCATTTACAGAGTTGGTAGAGGTAGCAGCAAAGGTTGAGAACACTATGACTGAGATTCGAGCTTCTAGGGAGGCCAAGACACCACAGGGTGGGACAGAGGTACAGTCAGGTGGGCGTTCCAGCAAGAGGTAGAGGTCCTCTGGTCCTAGATTTCATCCATCCAGATTACCACAACAGTGCTCTGCACTAGCACCATCAGTGGCTTTAATTAGGAGGCCAGAGCAGAGGGAGCTAATTTGCTATCGGTGCAGGTAGCCTGGACATCATATGGTGGATTGTTCGCAGCTGAGGAAGTCCCAAGGTTCATGGATTCAGTCACAGGGGAGGGAGTTACAGATTTGTTATGGATGTGGCCAGCTTGAACATATTCGCAGGAATTATCCCTAGAGATAGAGTACGTCGAGTACAGTGGGCACGCCAAAGGGTTCATTTGTGTAGGATCGACAGCAACATCATGCAGTTCAGACCTCGTGAGTGACAGATAGGGGAACTTCAGTTCAGTCGGTACGGCAGCTGACAGTGCCAGGTTCTGGTGGTCAGGCCAGGCTGACTCCGAGCAGAGCGTATGCTCTCATAGCTCCCAATTCTTCAAGGGCACTGGTCATGCCTGATGATGCAGCTATTTCTTCCGTGAGAAGAGGTACTTCCTGAGTGTATAGAGTTTGAGCTAGTAGAGCATTGCACTTCCTTGTTGCATCCGTTTGCGAGTTGGTGATGATTTCAGTGGGCGGTGTGCTGTGTTGAGACAGCGATTGGTAAGGATGTGAGGCTGGGGTGAGTTGTAGATCCCGTGTCTTTGAGATAGTTAGCCATTGTTTAGGACGCTTGACCTTGTTTGATTATATCCTAGGAGTGGTTTGGCTAAGCATCTCGTGTGCCTGTGTCGATGGTGATTGGCGATTTGTTTTCTTTTGACCTTGTGTTGAATTTTGGGGACAAAATTCCTTTAAGGAGGGTAGAGTTGTGACACTCTGACCCATTTTCTTTTTTTAATATTTTTTGATGCGCATTTAGTGTTTTCGTTGCAACATGTATAGATGCCTTTTGATGTATGATAAGGGTTAGATATGCATGCGGGGTTGGTTCTCGGGGCTGTTGGGCGTTACGATGAAAATTTCAAAAATTAAAAAAAAAAGATATTTTCATGGCCTATAAATATTTGGTGTTAGATATTTTCAAAAGATATTTTCAAAACTTTTCAACTATGTTTTCTCTTTTTTCTCTCTACCTTTTCTCTAACTTCTCGGGGGCTCAGGGCTCGATTTTCGACAATCCAACTACTGATTCTTGTTATTGGCACGGTGGGCTACTCATCTATCCGGATAGAATTTCATTTTGGGAAAACTCAATTATATACGTGATTCGAGGCGTCGAGTTTTTAACTCAACGAGATAGGATCCTAGACTCTCATGTCTTATAAGGGTGCTACGTGTAATCGTGTGTGTTTCTATCGGTTAAAATTGCATGAAAAATCATTTTATGTTCAAACGGGATTTTGGTTTAAAAACATGTTTTTTGTCATTTTCGGTGGATGGAATCGTGTTTCGAGTGTTTCTTTCGTGGTTTTGATGTTAGGCTTGGGCGTAGGCATGTTCAAGGGTTTTGGATGGGAGTTTAGAGGCTTCGTTTTGGACTCGAGAGGGCTAAAACAGGAGCTTGAAGTCGAGTTCCGTCAAGGGTCAGTCGACTGGACCTGGGAGGTCTGTCAACTAGATCTTGGTTTTGGGGGTTCAGTCGACTGAACCAAGGAGGTCAGTCGACTGACTTGCTTTTGTTTTGGGTTTTTGGCTTTCCAGTGTGTTTTTAGTCGATTGTGGTTCTACGCTGGTTGTTTGTTGTTTGGTGGTTGGGTCTTTAGTTTCTAATTGGTTTTCAATGGTATTCAGTTGATTGATGTATGGGATTAGTCGACGGAAATACTGTTGGACTCTTTTTGGGGTTTTGTTGGTTGTATTTTGGTTTCGGGGGTCGTGTCGTGACCTCGAGTGTTTGTGTAGGTTCCATCCTCGGGATTGACGTGCATGGTTAGATATGGGTCTGGTGCACAGTTAGGTGCATGGTGTTTGTTCTTCGTTGGGTGTGGGGCGTGTTTGGGCTCGTGGTTCTTTTTGAAAAAAGATGGTGTTTTTTGTGAACTCGTAATTTGTTTGGGTTTGGTGTTGGCCTTTGGGTTAGACTTGGTTTTGTGGGTTGTTGGTTATCCCTGTGAGTGGATGTCGGGTTATGTGATGGGTGGCGTTCTGATGTGAACTATACATGGCTATGTGCATTTATAACTCTAGTTTATTTATGTACAGATTATGTAGGTGAATTATATAGTTTTGATGTCGTTATGTGTAACGTGGTTATGTGAAACGTAATTTTGGTACGTGGAATTATGCATTACACCCTAGTTTAGTTATGCATATGTGTATGATATGAGATAGATGGATGTGTGGTTCTGTGAATGTTAACCTTGGTTAATAGGGTGTTCGTCGGGCTGTGGTACTTTGGCGAGAGGCCGAGAAGGTGCGTTTGTTGGGGTTGAGGTGCTTCGGGAGAGACCGAAAAGGTGCATTTGATGGGGGCTGTGGTCCCTCAGTGGAAGTTCGAGAAGGTACATGGATTGCATGAAATGCATATCGGCACGGATAAACCAATTTTAAAACTGTGTTTACGACCCGTGTGAGTCGTACTATAAAAATTGTTTTCAAGGCTCTTGTGAGTCAAAAATAGTTCTTATTCTCGCTTTCTCGTTGCTTGTGAAAATTATTTTAATGGCTTCAAAGAGAGTTAAAAATCGCACCTCGTTTTTCTAGCATGTTTAGCTTATATTGCATGATTGTCTAGTTTCTGTTGAGTTTTGGCTCACGACATGGGATTTGAAATGTTTTTTAGGTACCGGTCACGCAGGTTGATCTGGAGTTGCTGGAGAGGCAGAAGATCTATAGTCTTCCTTTTTGTTCTTCTTGTATCATGTATGTTTACATATTTTTTTGGTGTTAGAACCGTGTAATGTAAGCCTTTTGGTGGTTATATACAATGCATGTATGTTTCATATTGAGAGTGTATTCTCGGGTTGGGTGTTATGTTTGGTTACTGGTGAATGTTTCACGTGACCTGGAGTTTGGGGCGTGACACTTTCCATGGCTCAAAGGTATTCATGTTGTTGCAAACTGCCAAGATCCTAATATTATGTCTTTGATTTTAGTCAAAAATAATCCAGACGGGTAAACGCCAAAATAGTCTCCATACTAAAACTTTTTGACATCGAAAAATCAAAAATAAAACTCGATAATACTCCCAAAGTTAGTTTTAGGATTAGACCTTTCAAAATCTAGTTGGATGATTTTGATTGCTGCAACAATTTCTGCTCAACAATCTGTTGCAATTTTTGACTAGTCAAATCTCCAACACAAGTATTATGTTGTATTCCCAAATGCTAGAATACGAATAAAGTGTAGGTTTTAATCTATTGTGATCTTTAAAACCTATCAGTCACATGTTCATTGGATTTATAAGACGTGAAAACCTTAGGGCTTATATTGATTAACTGGCGACTAAGTTTTATAACCGCATATAAATAGGCTACAATAGGGACAAGTGGAATAAATAAGACTTCACTTCTAATGTAAGTATGAAATTGTACCTCAACCGAGAAGTAATTTAAAAACATAAATTATAATTCATTCCACTAAAAAATTATAATTGCACTTCTAGCCTTATTCTCAAAACTGAAGTATTCAAACTTCTATTATTAAATACATATTTATTCTTCTCACGTTAATATTGTAGATACCCACCGATTAAATTAACTTACTGACAATTGTATTTAATTGACTTCTTCAAAAATTCTTTGAGACTTTCTGCTTAACTTATTTGACTGCTAAACAACAAATCTACCACTACAAGTTAATTAACAAAATTGGTTTTTTGGTCTGTACCAAAAGAACTAGAACAAAAGTTACTGTAACACCCCGCTGTCGCAAGGCACTAAACCTATACAGAGGGATGTGATCCCACCGCAGGCCGGCGGCTAAAGAGAAAGACAAGAGATAATGATATTAAGATACCAAACAATAACTTCTAAGCAACCACAAACCTTAATGTCAAAAGGGGTCAACATGAGTCACTAGGGATTCGCTTTCCCAAGGGCATACATTACTTCTAAAACATTAAAAATGTTTTGGTCTTATATATGAAGCTCTGTCAACAATAAAAACTAAAAAAAAAAAAAAAACACTGGACCAAAATGATTCCAAACACCAGATCCAAAACTACTCGATGACGCCTATGGTGGACCAACTTCTAGCCGTTCTTGGTATCTGTAACCACAGAAGTTACAAAAGAGCACACTTAGCATTATCATGAATAGATCTGTAACCACAGAGGTTACAGGAGAGCACACATAGCATTACCAAGAACAGGAAAGATAGTTACTTAGTTAAGGAAAACTGAAAACACTTTCTAAAAACATTTCATCACATTTTTCACAAAAACATAGAAACTGATGCATTTGCTTGAACATGAAAACATCACAGATTATATAGAACCTTCTTAATACTGCAACCAAAAATATGTTCCTAACTCAACCGCCACAATTTAAAAATAAATAACCACTTTCTAAAAACTAGACCTAAACCCCAACAGTGTCCAAGTAGTCGTCAATCTCACGACCAGGAGTTTCGACGGTACTGTAACCTTAATTCACAATTCACGGATAGCAACGTGATGGAATGAAGGCCATTCTCTACCAAGCACGAATGGTATGTGCTAAAAGCTAGGACTCAGCCTAAAAGTCTTAAAGGCAAAAACTCCCACTTAACGGGAAACCTTCCCTATAGGGACAAATGAAAAATCCATAGTTCGGTAACCTCCCTTATAACGGGATATAAAAGGCAGAAAATCTTTGTAACTTGGCACTTTGGAAACAACATAGAATTGACAATTTCTTTTATAATATCATCATGCTTGCTCAAAATATCATGGATATCACACTTGAATTAAAAACATCATGGCATTTAAAAACAACTGGTTCATAAGATCATCAAAATTGGTCATAGTTCAAAACATGTGTGCTTCAAAGCATTTTCAAGCATCATTTATATAAACTCAAGTTCAAGATAATGGCTAAGCATTCTCACCTTATCTTATATTCGTACGAACCGAGCCTTCATAAATGAGGTAAGCTTGCTCCTCGAGTAACAAAATTCCATGCCTAGCAAGCAAACATGACTTAACCGTTAACATAGAGTTCTACCCCTCTTACAACATGAAGTACTAAAATGATTCAGACCGTTGAATGTTTTATGATTTTTGGGACCATGGTTACTTTTTTTTTTAAAGTTTAAGTGGTATTACGGACTTGCCCAATCCTTCACTTGTTTAAGGATTTAACTTAACAATTTATTACTCTCTTTCAATAATTAAATTTTAGAGTACCGCATCATTTTGAGGTACTTAAACTTGGAGTTAGATTCTGATTTCTAGTGACGATTAAGATTGCAATATTCTCTACAACGTTTATGTTTAACACTAAGGCCAAAACCTAAGGCAACTAGGTGAAAAACTTGACGTAAAAAAAATGGTTCAGCACTTGCAAAAAAAATTTGCCAGAAATGTGTCTCTGTTGGTCTCGGTTTTGGGGCATCATATCAAGTCAAAGCGAGCCCAGTTTTGGATATGTTATAGTTTAACATGTCCCCTACAAGTCTTATGAAAAGTGCTAGGGGTATTTGTTTGAAACAAGTTAAAGTTTTAAACCATTTTATAAAATGGGTTCAGTTAGCCACTAAACTCTCACCATAACCAATTTATAATAGAGAGTTTGAAACGGATTTGAGGGGCTTTCCCGAGGTATCCGGGTCTGATTTCTGGACAGTAAGAAGTCCATTAAGTTACCTACAGTATTCATGAAGACCACGTTTGGAGTTGGTCACTAAAAACATGAGTCTTTAGTTATACAAAAATATGTTTTGACCAAAGCTCGGATCTCATTTTAAACTAGGGTATTTAGGTCTGTAATGTTGACTGATCTAAAATCACCACACTTTGTTAGAATTGTAATATCTCGATTTCTACTAACTCAAATGAGTTCAAATCAATTTTGGATGAAAGATAACACAAAAATCTAGGTTTGGAGATAAAGAACACGCTAAGATCATTTTTCTACATTTAGTTATGATGTTCCAAAGATCAGGGCAGAAAGCTCAAATTGCTCAAAACTCAGGCCTCACTTGGTTCTATCCTCTTAGTGTCATGTGTGTAAGTTTTTTACCCAACTTGTTTATATATATGTGTTGAACTTCAATATATCAATGTTCCAGAGCTTATAGAAGTTATGGAACCTATGGAAAAACTCATACTAACTCACAACTTAAACATTCATACCAAATAGTCCCAAAAATCAAATCATAACGCCTTTATTTTTTAGTTTTGATTCTTGATCTTAGATTTGTATTTGAGAATGGTGGGAGAGATGTTTGAGATTTGTAAAATCAAAGGTATTAGAGTCTCTCTTACCTTGTTGAGGATTGCTTCTTGATGATGAAAACCAAGGACTTAGCTTTTAAGCTCTCAACTGCAAGCTCCTTCTTATTCCTCCTTTTTTCTTCCTTTTTTACTTCTTCTTTTCTTTCTTTTCTCTCTCTCTCTCTCTCTCTCTCTCACTCTCTCTTCTCCTCTCCTCACTATGCAAAAATCAAGAGGAAGAAAAGGTGGATTGGGTCTCTTTTTATAAACAATGATGGTGGAGGTAGCGTACTTAGGAAGATGGGTTAATCTTAGGTTAGTTTGCTTAACTTTAGTTACTTTATACTAACTTGGGTTTAGGAGACTTGGCCACCAAGTTTGGCACATATTCCTAGGTGGTTAACCGCTTGAGTATATATATATATATGTGTATGTATATCAAATAATTTTTTTTATTTTATTATAGGAGAAAATTTGGGTATTTTTGACATAAGTTCGTTTCTTGACTTTTCGAGGTTTACTCTTGTCTTAAACAACTTAGACTTATAATGTTGAGTTCTTAACCTCAATATTAGGGTTTTAATATATGCTTGTGTGGTTTTCTCTCTATCCCGGGTCTCAAGCTCGAAAAGGCCAAACGGTCGGGCCTGTTCTTCTTACCGAACTTAGGTTCGAGACTTCGTTTCTTTTGAAATATTTTTTTCTTTTCTATTCGTATTCTTGAGTTCGGGTTATTACAATCTACCCACCTTTAAGAAATTTCTTCCTCGAAATGTATATACCTTGCTCGAAGAGACGTGGATATTTCTCATGATAAGGCTTTAAAGCCACCGTTCAATCTAATAATTTCTAACACACGATCCTATTCAGCAATTCAAAATGCCATTATAGGCTAACACTCACCCTTAAAAGGAACAACAACTTAAAGCCTTTGAAGACCAACCCTCACCCTTATCGGGCTTTGCACAATACCTTTGTAGGACTTACACACACACCCTTACCAGGCTTACACACACCCTCACTGGGTAAAACTCTTTTAGATTAATCTTACCCTTCCATGGTGGTACCTTCAGGAACACACGGTCCCCCACTACATACTCCAAGTCGTATGTCTCCGATTATCTGCATAACTCTTCTGCCTGTCTTGGGATTACTTCAATCTCTCTCGGATTAACTTAATCTTATCAGTAGTGATTTGAACTATCTCGAGTCCAAGCTGCTTCCTCTCTCTGACATCGTCCCAACAAATTGGGCTTCGACATTTTTCTGCCGTACAATGCTTCGTAAGGGACTATCCGTATAGTTGACTAAAAACTATTGTTATGTGCGAACTCGATCAACGATAAATATTCCTCCCAACTTCCAGCAAAGTCAAGAATGCATGCTCTAAGCATATCTTCTAAGGTCTGAATTGTCCTCTTCAATTGACCGTTAGTCTGCGGATAGAAAGCCGTGCTAAACTTTAAAGTAGTCCCCAATGCTTTTTGTTAGCTTGGCTAAAACCTGGACGTAAAACGTGGGTCTCTGTTGAATACTATAGAAATTGGTACTTCGTGTTGCCTAACGATCTCATCAATATAAAGTTGTGCAAATTGATCCATAGAAAACGTCATCTTTATTGGTAGGTAGTGAGCTGACTTTGTCAACCTATCCACAATTACCCAAATAGTATCATTTCCCTTGGGTGTTCGAGGGAGTCCAGTTACGAAATTCATGGTAATATGTTCTCACTTCCACTCGAGTACAAGTAACAGTTGTAGTAATCCTGCCTGCTTCTGGTGTTTAATCTTAACTTGCTGGCAAACTAAACATCTTATCACGAAATTCGCTACGTCCTTCTTCATCCCAATCCACCAGTATCTTTCCTTTAAATCTCTCTACAACTTCGTACTTCCCGGGTGCATGGTGTATGTTGAGTTTTGCGCTTCATCTAAGATCCGCCTCCTCAACTCCCCATTATTGGGCACATACAATCTGTGATCGAGCCATAATACGTCATCTCGAACTTCAAATTCGGTCTTCCTTTTAGCTGATGCTTCTGCCCTTATCTTATCCACTTGATTATTTGCCAATTGAGTGCTCAAATTTGATCCAATAAGGTTGGTTTTACACTCAGAGTTGCTAATAGGCCACCATTCTTTCCTACGGCAAGATGGGTTTTAAGCATTCGCATTTAAGAAAAAATACCAGCTCGTACCGCTCGTAGATGCGCTATTTTTCCCAATAATTTTTGACTTAGGGCATCTGCCACAACGTTTGCCTTCTCCAGATGATAGTGAATCGTGCAGTCATAATCCTTAATTAACTCCATCCATCTCCTTCGCCTCAAGTTCAGCTCTTTTTGGGTGAAAATATACTTCAAGTTCTGATGATCCGTAAAGATCTCACAAGGGACGCCATACTAATAATGTCTCCATATCTTGAGTGCGAAGACAATTGCAGCTAACTCTAAATCGTGGGTAGGGTGATTCTTCTCATGAGGTTTTAATTATATAGATGCATAGGCGATAACCTTCCCGTGTTGCATGAAAATGCAACCTAAGCCTTAGTGTGACGCGTTGCTATAAATAACAAAGTCCTCGTTGCCTGATAGAAGGGTAAGTATAGGTGCTGACACCAGTTTGAATTTCAACTCTTGAAAACTTCGTTCGCATCCATCGGACCATTCAAACTTGGCATTCTTCTGAGTCAACCGAGTAAGGAGTTCCCTATCAGGGAAAAGTCTTGAATAAAATGCCGGTAATAACCAGCTAACCCCAAAAAGCTTCGTATCTGTGTCACATTAGTTGGCCTCTTCTAATTTACTATCGCTTCCACTTTTATTGGGTCCACTTATATTCTCTCTTTGGATATAACATGACCCGGAAACACCACTCGATCCAACCAAAACTCACACTTCTCAAATTTTTCATACAATTAGTTCTTTCTCAGGATCTGTAAAGAAATCTTCAAATGTTCCTTGCGTTCCTCCTCACTCTGAGAATATACCCGAATGTTGTCTATGAACGCAATCATGAATTGGTCTAGAAACACGATCCATCATGTTCATAAACACAGCAGGCGCATTCGTTAACCCGAAAGACATCACAACAAATTCATAATGCTCGTAATGAGTCCTAAAGACAGTCTTGGGTAAATCTTACTCCTGCAGTCTCAATTTGTGGTATCTTGACACCAAGTCAATCTTTGAGAACACTTTGACTCCAAAACACAACTTATATCGAGTACGACTCCCACAAGCGATCATACATCTCTAAACTAGCCCACCATTGAGACTGATTTGAAACATTCTTCACCTCTGTCCGGAAACACTATTACTCCCTCTTGTTGAACTACCGAAAACTAGCTCATTGCCACATTCAAAAGTACACTGAAGACTACTTTTTGATTAACTAACGACTACGTACTCGTAATCACATCACTACTTTATGTTGTACCACTCTAGCCTTACGACCACCAAGACTAATACCGCCACTTGAACCTAATGAGTTACTAGGGCTCAATATACCACATAGATTAAATGCTCCACAAGTATATGTTCACCCATATGAACCTAATCACAACCTTCGTTATAACACAATATACATTCGCATCTTTTCTTCACATACGTACCACTCACTTAACAATCCTTTAATCGAACAATACTAACTTCTAATTGTAAAATCTCTTACCATCATCACTCAATCCCTTCACACATTCTCTGCCACACAACCAAACCAAGAACCACTCTCACACTTTAACTATTTCATCTTACTTGCATTTTACCAAGACACTTCATTCACTCAAGGCTAATTACGAAAATCATACCCATTAATTTGTATAGTCTCACTTACGCTTTTGCTATTCTCATCCAAACACTTATTCCTCTCACGTACTTACACTAAGTTGCTATGCAACTCCACTGGAAACAACATAATTATATCAAACCTCAACTTCTCATACATAGAGTCCACGCATTCCCATGAGAAAATTTCTTCTCTGTACAAGTAACATTTACGCACCAATCTAAACAAGCTTGCCCTAACGAGTCACATCACAAAAGGTTTTTAAAAGTAACTTCCTAGCGATTCACATCGATACCACAATAGAAATCGAATACTAACTCCATAAGAGTTACACAGTCTAGAGGTTAAACGAATATAAATCGATACTTAAGAACCTACCACATGAACAACTCGATCTACCTAAAATGCGCACTCTACCCCTCAACAAATTTTTAGCATCAGCAGGACTAACTGTTTCCACAAACTCCTTAGTACCAAAATCCTTGAATTGTTTAACTAAAGGGTTACTAGTCTTTCTAGCCCGCATTGCAATTCATCTTGCGCTATGTTCACCTGTCTTGCATAGTTGTTCATCTCGAGAATCATCATCCTTACTCTAATCAGAAAACTTAATCCCTTTTTAAACCGTTTACACCTTGTCTCCTCATCAGGTATAAGTTGGGTGGCATATTATGACAACTCTGTAAACTTCATCTCGAATTTTGCCACAGTCATCCTTCCTAGTTCCAGGTCGATGGATTCTTCCTCCTTCTCATGCTTGTAGTTTATGGGCTTGTACTGCTCATCAAACGCTTTCTCAAAACAATCCCAAGTGATTCTCTGGGGTACAAGAGGTTTAAATCCTGGCACCAACATCTTCAGTAATTGCTCCGTGGCTTCCCACTAGTGGTATGCTTCTCTCCTAAACATAAAAGCTATGAGGTCAATCCTATTATCTACATCTACCCTCAACCTATGCAGAATACGCATGGCATCCTTCAACCAATTTTCTACTTATGCGGGGCCAAAGGTTCTAATGAACTCCTTTGCACCTAGATCCATAAATTGTTTGATTAAGGAGTTACTGTTCCTCTCAGCTTGCATTGTGATCAAACTCGCATTTTGTTTAGTCACCAATGGTCCACCACAGACCACACGCTAAAGAGTCTATAGAACCTATAACATAGAGCTTTGATACCAAATGTAACTCCCCGCTCCCGCAAGGCACCAAACTTGTACAGAGGGATGTGATCCCGTCGCTGACCGGTGGCTAAAGAGAAAGATAAGAGATAATGATATTAAGAGACCAAACAGGAACTTCTAAGCTACCATAAATCTTAATGTCAAAAGGGATAAACATGAGTCACTAGGGATTCGCTATCCCAAGGGCATACATTACTTCTAAAACAACAAAAACTTTCAGATCTTATACATGAAGCTCTGCCAAATCTAAAAACTAAACAAAAGAAAATTGGACGAAAACGATTCCCCACATCAGATCCAAAACTACTCGACGACACATGTGGTGGACCAATTCTTAGTCGTTCCTGGTATCTACAACCACAAAAGTTACAGAAAAGCACACTTAGCATTATCATGAACAAAAGAAATAGTTACTTAGTTAAGGATAACTAAAAACACTTTCTAAAAATAGTTCATCACATTTTTCACAAAAACGTAGAAACCAATGCATTTGCTTGAACATGAAAATATCACAGATTACATAGAACCTTCTTAGTACTACAAACAGAAATATGTTCCTTACTCAACTGCCACAATTTTAAAATTAATCACCACTTTCTCAAAACTAGGCCAAATCCCTACAGTGTCCAAGTAGTCGTCAACCTCACAACCGAGAGTTTTGACGGTACCATAACCTCAATTCGCAATTTACGAATAGCAACATGATGGAATGTGGGCCACTCTCTACCAAGCACAAGTGGTATGTGCTAAAACCCGGGACTCAGCCCAACAGCCTTAAAGGTAAAAACCCCCACTTAATGGAAAACCTCCCATATAGGGACAAATAAAAAATTCATTGTTGGGTAACCTCCCTTACAATGGGATATAAAGAGCCGAAAATCCTTGTAAGTTGGCATTTTGGAAACAACAACACAACATTGACAATTTCTTTTATAATATCATCATGCTTGCTCAAAATATCATACATAGCACAGTTGAATTAAAAACATCATTGCATTTGAAAATAATAGATTCATGCAATCATCATAACTGATCATAAATCAAAACATGTGCTTCAAAGCATTTTCAAGCATCATTTATATAAACTTAAGTTTAAGATAATGGCTAAGAACTCTCACCTTATCTTATATTCGTACAAATCGAGCCTTTGTCAACGAGCTAAGCTTGCTCCTCGGCTAACAAAACTTCCATGCCTAGCAAGCAAACATGACTTAACCGTTAACATAGAGTTCTACCCCTCTTAGAATACGAAGTGCTAAAATAATTCGGGCTGTTGAATGTTTTTTGATTTTTGGGACCATGGATACTTTTTTTTAGGTTTAAGGGGTACTATGCACTTACCTAATCCTTCACTTATTTAAGGATTTAACTTAACCATTTATTACTCTCTTCCAATCATTAAAGTTTAAAGTACAGCAGCATTTTTAAGGTACTTAGACTTTGAGTTGGATTCTAATTTTTGGTAACAATTTAGATTGAAACATTCTATATAATTTTTATGTTTAACACCAAGACCAAAACCTAAGGCAACTAGGTGAAAAACTTGACGCAAATAACACTGTTCAGACCTCACATAGAAAATTGGCCAAAAAAGTCTCTGTTGGTCTTGGTTTTGGGGCATCCAATTAAGTCAAAGCAAGCCCATTTGGATATGTTGTAGTTTAACATGTCTCCTACAAGTCTTATGAAGAGTTCTAAGGGTAGTTGTTTGAAACAAGTTAAAGTTTTAGGCCATTTTATAAAATGGGTTCAAGCAGCTACTAAACTCTCAACAGAACTAATTTTTAATAGAGAGTTTGAAATGGGTTTGAGGGGCTTTGCCAAGGTATCTAGGTCTGATATTCGAATAGTAAGAAGTCCATTATGTTACCTACAATATTCATGAAGACCACTTTTGAATTAGGTCACTAAACATAGGGGTTTTTGGTCATTCAAAAATATGTGACAGAAGCGTCATTTAAAGGCTGAACCACAATGGAGACTTTCATAGTGTTTTTGTTCTATCAAATCTCAATGTTTTGACTAAAGCTCGGATCTCATCTTAAACTAGCGTATTTAGCTCTACAATGTTGACTGGTCTAAAATCGACACACTTTGATAGAATTGTAATATCTCGAGTTTTACTCACTTAAATGAGTTCAAACTAATATTTTATGAAAGATAACTTAAAAACTTAGGTCTGGACATAAAGAATGCGCTAAGATCATTTTTTTACATTTAATTATGATGTTCCAAAGATTAGGGTAGAAAGCTAAAATAGCTCAAAACTTAGGCCTATCTTAGTTCTAGACTCCAAGTGTCACGTGTGTAAGTTTATATGCATCTTCTTTGTATACAAGTGCTGAACTTCAATATATCAATATCCCAGAGCTTATAGAAGTCATGGAGCCCATAGAAAAGTTCATACCAACTCACAACTTCAACATTCATACCAAACAGTCCCAAAAATCTAACCATGCCGCCTTTATTTTTTAGTTTTGATTCTTGATCTTAGATTTGTGTTTGAGAATGGTGGGAGAGATGCTTGTGATATGTAAAATCAGAGATATTAATGTCTCTCTTACCTTGTTGAGGATTAATTCTCGATGATAAAAACCAAGGACTTTGTAACACCCCGGTCCAGATCCTAGTAGTAACCATCTAGATTGTAACAATCCTGCTCAAGCTTTAGTATTAGCGACAAATAGACAATGAGAACTTAGGTTGCTATATGAATAGATGAAATTCTAATTAATCCGAAAACCCTAATTCGACTCGGAAACCCTAAAAAGGCCAAATACTCATAGGCAAAGCCTTAATACTCTGAAAAGTCTCGGAATAGCTTAAATTAAGTAAATAACATGAAATATTAAATTAAAAATTAAAAAATAAAAATTCTTATAATTAAGGTAAAATGACCATTTTGCCCCTAGTACAGTAGAGTTCTAAAATCTAAAATTTGACACACAGACTCCCAAAATTAGATATTTATATATAATTAATTAATAAAATACAAAATAACAACAACAATAACCAAATAGCACTTGCATTGCTGGCCACTTAGGAGAATGTGCCATAAAAGTTATTTTTTTGCCTTTTTAAGATTAAAAATGAGAAAAGATATATTAATTAAGCATTATTTTGACCTAATACTTTTTGTACAAGTAATTTATATAGTAATATCGTAATATAGATCAATAAAAGTAAACAAATAATTATTTAAAATCTCTACATAATAAATAAGCCAAAAAGCCAATTCTAGTCAAACTACCTTAATTTAGCTTAAAAGCTTATACTTATTTAATGAATTGCTATCCAAATTATGATAAATTATGGGAAGACTAAATTAATTATAAGTACATTAATATAATAGGTTTTAGTAGATTTAGACACCAAAAAGATATATAAAATTAATATTTTGTGCATATTCTTCCACAAAATGGTACCCAAACTTAATTTAAAACCCAAATTAAATGTAAAAATCAGCTTTTTAGTCTCCCAAACAGTCTTGGCCAAAATTTACCTACCCCAAGTCTGAAAATATATCTCTCAAGCCACTCCCACCTCCTATGCAACCTATAAAATTGAAGAAAATTCAATTTAAAGTTTCGTTGCAATTATTATCTTCCATCAAAATTTTTTTTCTATAAAAACAAGGCATAACCCCCTATTTTCTTTATACACATTCGGTTGAGAGAGATAGTGAGAGAGAGGGAGAGCAACCACAAAAATATTCTAAGTGTTCTAAGAGAGAAGAAGGAGAGAAGGAAGAAGGAAGGAAAAAGGAAGAAAGAAGAAGGAAGAGAGAGCGAGGAGGAATTAAGAAGGAAGTACTAAAGCCAAAGCCTATTCTTCTTCAATCTTTGTAGTATCAAAAGAGGTAAGTAAACTCTCTAAAACCCTATGATATTCTCCCTTAAGATAACCTTCAATCCATCTCTATAATCAACCCTAAGAAGATAAAACAAAGAATGGTTAAAAAAGGAGTCGTAAGAGTAGTTTATGGGCTGTTTATGTATGAGCAAGGTTTGCATGTATTTGCATGTGCGTATTCTTGAGTTTTATGACTTAAACATATTCTAAATTTTTGGTTTACGTGATTTTATACATGCATGCAAAGAAAACACAATAAAAATGGACATCGCATGAGCTAAGTTATTAATACCCTAAGTTACCTGATTTTCTGGGTTTATCAACATTCTGTCACCAACTTTAAAACATCATAACTAAAGGTAGAAAAATGATCTTTAAGTAATTTTTATGTCCGGACCTATATTTTTGAGTTCTCTTTCATACCAGATTAGTTTGAAGTGATTTGGTTAGGTAGAACTCCAGATATCTCATTTTTTGCCAAAGAGTGTCAGATCTTGACCACTCTGAGTTCATGACCTAAAACCCCTCAGTTAGAGAGAGAACCGAGCTTAGGGCAAAATATGAAACTTGTAGAGGACATATTTATCTTTTTTTTCACCAACAATGAGCTAAAAATATGAAATCTTGATAGGTCGTAACACTCCCCAAAGTCACTGTTAAGGTTTAGTGACTGATAGATCTCTCTATCACACATTTTTTTGAAACCTAAAACCTAAATTTTTAGATGCCAAATCCAAAAGTGAAAAACATGAAAAGTGTAGTTAACATATTATTATAAAGACTCAGAAAACATCAGCCAAAAATACCCTTGGATGAAACCCAAATGGTTTTGAGCACTATCTGTTAAAAACACATTCTCCAAACCCTTTTTAGGCTAACTAAACCTTTTTTATAAATTGGCCAAATTCTTAAAAGTTTTCCAAATAACTTGCTCTAGTACAACACATGAAATTTATAGGGGACACCTTAAACTAAAATCTCACCAAACATCATACCTAGAGCCCTTGAATTAATGCCCCAAAATAGTGGCTAATAGAAGCCCAATTTCTGTGTTTTTCTCCGCAAAATACTGAACGATTTTTACTTAAATAAAATAAATGACCCCCGTGCCCTAGGATCTAGCCTTAGTGATAAATATGAAAGTTGTAGGGAATAATTTTATCTAATTGGTGTTAAATTTCAAAAATTAAATCTATGTCTAAGTACTTCGAAACACTATCACAACTTTAAAACTAGCAATTGAATAATTACCTAAAATTTGCTAAGTGTGCGAACGACATGTTGCTTTATGGGACTTGAGTATGTGAACTTTATATGAACTTTGTGAGTGATTAATGTATGAAAATGATAATTTTGATGAAGCAAACTCATGCTAATAGTCCGTTTCTATGTCGCATAAGTTATGATTATGTTTTGCATACTTGTGCTTGGTGCTTTAACAAGTTGTACCATGTGTCATGTCATGTTTATATACCATGCTATGATTGATTGTACACGAAAGGCATATCGCATGTCATGGGATTTCTTACATTTCATCTTGGATTATCGGAGTCCCTTTCGTATCCTTCAATAGGGTTAAGTGACATGAAAATCAATTATTCAGTGGTTGTGGATATAGGACATCCCTGATTGCCATAATTGAAATTGAATTGGAGGTTTTTAATTATAAAAGGGAGAATTAGGCACCACGGGTTCGTCACTAGCTTTATTTAGACTTTGGTTTGACGCTTAACGAGCATCCTAGTACTTAACGTGAGACGGTTGGCCCGTATTAGCGTGGTTGATAAAACTGGGTGGCCCGCCCCCATGCCGTTGCTATTGAGTAAAACGGCTAAGGCATGTAGCCAAGGCGAGCATTTACCTTTCGCAACAAGGCCATGATAGGTTGAGGGATTAATACGCCATCAAGTCTACTCTGTAATTCTCGACGTGGAATTCATGAAACTATTTTGGAAGTACTTGGGATGGGCTACTGCATTGCATTCATCTGCATCATGCACTCGCACCACTATTCTTATATGTGCTTGTCTTGTTGAAAATGATAAATTATCCAAATCTCAGCCCCTTAAATTTGTATTGGGTATTATACGATATGTATTGTAGGATATCTTGTTGTGAGTTTGTTAGATAGTTTAGGAAATTGGCTTCTGGGCTCCGACTCATGGCATTCGTGCCACAGGTAAAGAAGAAGGACCTTTTGAGGAAAGCGTGTTCATTGAGGAAGAAGACTACAAAGAAGGGGAGGAGTGGCAAGAGTCGATTAACCTCAACGACGCAGCTTGAAGACGTAGGATGTCTACTTTTTGGATCTTTTGTTCAGTTTTCCATGGGCATATTGTAACTGTTGTTGAAATTTTCTAGATAACCATGATTATTAAGTATTTTGAACAAACTCTAAACCGTTAATGATGTAGTAACTATCTTATGTATATATGAATATTCGGCTAGAATATGTCCTTTATTTATAGTAACATGTGTCCCGACATGCCCGGGGAACGGGGTGTCATAGTTGGTATCAGAGCCTAGGTTTAGTGAACCTCCAAGCCTTGAAAAATTGGAGAATGCGAGTTCTGTAGCATAAAAACTCTGTAGAATGCCTGTACTATTAAATTATAACATATAATTTTAACAACTTAAAATATTTACTTTAGAATTTTCTATATCTTTTCTTTCTTAGGATGGCATCCGATGCAGAACCGGCTGGGGAACCATGGGCAACATTGGAACCAAAGGACTCAGATCCCGAAGAAGATCCAGAAGAGGACCCGGAGGAAGAACCTGCTGAAGAGAAAGACCCAGCATACGTGTTTTTATTAGCATAGATGTTTTTGGATGAGTGACTAGCTTAGGGAGAAAAAGAGGTCGAGGAAGTAAGAGTAAACGAAGAACCTGATATAATAGGGGACGAGGTAGACTTCAGAGCAGATGATGAGGAGGGACTTGCGGACGACGGCGAGGATGAGGAGCAAGCCATTATTTTCCTTTACGATCCACTAGTGGCGCCGCCACCAGAGCTAGATGATGATGAAGCAATGGATGCAGTAATCTACTGGAGCCGCCAGGATTACCGCAAAGATTATCGTATTGGAGAACGGGTGTATGCGAGAGTATTTCCTGAAAGGACGTGGAAGTAGAAAAAGCCTGAGTCTTTTCCAAAGTACATGGGTCCGCTAAGGGTGTTGGAGAGGTGCGATGAAACCACATACTGTCTAAAAGTACCACCAGGATTTAAAAGGTTATTAGGAGATAGGATGGATGCAACGTGGATGCAGATGCTGAAACCAAGGGATAGGAGAGGAATCATCAACCCATGTAACCCGATAATCGACTTTAACAATCCAGAAACGTACCTGGAGATACCAATTGCCATTATCGATAGGTGTCACATGGGGCTGGAGGACCTTTGGCACGTGAAAGTGCAGTGGCGCTGCTACGGCATCTACGAAGCGACATGGGAACGTGACTCAGTTATTCGCTACATCTATCCGCATTTGTTTGTCTAAGCCTTAGTATGCTAGGCATTGATTTTTTCCTTGTTAGATGATGTATGTGTGTTTTGTGAACCCTTGAAAACTTTGTAATGGCTATATGTTTGAGTGAAATACAAGTGTTCGTTGTTAAATTCTTTATAAGCTATCTCATAATCATGAGCTATCTCACAATTTCAAACTAAAATCTATAATATCCAAAAAAAATGATGAAAAACAACCTCCAAATCTCGACACTCTCTTAGGATAGTCGATAGATGATCAAATCACCAATAAGTTAACTAACCCCTAGATGGTAAAGCACTAGGAGTAGCCTAAGTTTTGCAGAAATAACATTAAAATTCTGTAACTTCACCCTTATGAGTTTCTCTTCCTAGACCCTTGCTTCTAACAACACCGGTCCTCAACAATGCTACCCAATATTATTCATAGATAATTCTCCTCCATTCAAGTCTTGTTGGTAACTCTATCAGGAAATTTCTCCTAGAAAATACCATTGTCCTTGAAGTTTTCCTTGGTTAAGTCATGCCTTCACCTTTAATTGTCCTTCAATGCACCCTATCATCCTTGGACTAGCTCTCTATTCGTAGAACTCAACGTCGTTCGATATTGCCAAGATCGTTCACCACTATTCGTTTCCCCTAACTTCAATACTACATCCTGCTGACACAATTTTGTAAACTCCTGAAATCCCAACATAGGGAGTTGACTTGGATGCTTGAATTGAATTGCGTTAAGTCGACGTAATTTCCGGGCAAATATCCATTTTGGCTGCCTGTTGCTTAAACATACCTTTTATCAAAGTCTGATGCTGCACAGATTGGTAACGAAAATATCCTCTCTGTAATATTCATTAATTATTGATCTCTTTTCTCCAATGTATCTAAGCTTTGATCGGCCTCTCAACCGGAATCAATGGTGGTTGCTCAAACTATGTCATCTTGCCTTAATTTAACCTATCACTGAACTATCTAGGGTCTTCCCCAAGACAAGCTAACCTTAGCTACATCTCGTACCTATACCATTCAAGATCCTCGACTAAACGGTTACCTATTCACTGTCATGTGATCACCTTCCTTGAAACCAGTAAAATTGAGCTAACCATCCTTGTTAAAACCCACGCATGTTTTTACCCGTCAACCCTTAAAACCTTGCCCCATAGGTCTGTGAGTAACAATGATCATCTAGATATCAAGTTAGTAGGCTTCAACGCTTCACGAAAGACTAGGACAATGTACGAGAACCTCTTAACACCTCTTCGAATCATAGGGCAATCTTTTCTCAACATTACGACTTAAAGTACAGTCAACATCTGCATTTTGAAGACCGAGACCCCCGACTGCAGCAATGGTTAAGTAAGGGTTTACTCAACTGACTACACCTTTTTAAAGGAGCCAACAAGTAGAACTATGCCATCAGTAGCCTACAGTTAGGAACAACAGCTTCATATCGAGGGACTCATGATATCACCATGCGATAGAATTTAGACCTTCCCCATACTAGATCACAGTGGACTCACAAATCCAACAACTCGGGAAACAAAGGATTTGTACCAATAGTAGAAAAGTGGAAAACAAGAGGCAACCTCGAGTTTAGGATACACTTAGTATGAAACTAAAGAAAGAGTATCCGTACGCATCAATATTCACTTCAGCTTTTCCACCAAAATGTTAGAGTCCGAATCCTGTCATCCCCACTTTCAATGGAGAATTTTTTATAATGATATGAGCATTAGGAGCCTGAGGGAGAATTAACCATCAAATCATAAGGGATCACGTGACTCAATATTTGCCTCAAACATACCTTTCATCACAATTCAATTGTCCTAGAGTAATCAATAATCAGAGAGAAATGATCCAGTCAGTGGAAGAGACATCCACACCCTACATACTAGCACGTAAGGGACAAACGCTGGAGGCTAAGAGAACGGTACAGCACTAGGAAAGGTTAGAAAGTATTGATTACGGACATCGTTGCCAGGATTTGTCAAGAACATGATAATATTGGGGTTGTAATAAATTACCTTACTAAAGCTTCCCGCTTTCTATCTATAAACCTCACGACACACCAGTAGCTACAAGAAAAAGTATATCTGTGAGATTTTATACCAACATAAGTTCTTTACCAAACCTAACCACCGCCTACATCTCATTTGGGCAATCTAAACACCCAGTTCTGAACCATCAAAATTTTGTTAAAAGTAGGCATAAAAGAAATTGAAGGAAATTCTTATTTTCGGTCAAAGCTGCTTACAAAAAGAAAAACTCCCAAACTAGCTTTTTCCAACCATATGAGGTTTTGTGAATGAACAACACCGCGAGATTATCAATATACGAAATGGAAATAGGAAGGAATTAATTGGTTAGATAGATCCTTGCTAGTGAGTAAAGTGAGACCTAGAATACAATAACCAAAATTCATATGAAACCCAAAATAGTAGCCCTGCATTAACAATCTACGGTAAAAACGATAGAATCTCATTAAATAAGACCTTTCATATTAATAAGCAGATTTAGTGTCATGCTTTCACCTTATAAGTAGATCCAGCATAGGCGAATAGTCCCGTGACCCCTTTTTCCTTTTCTATTTCCTAAAGATGCCGGTACAAAGACAGAACCACGAGCACGCAGTGGGAGTAAATGGGACCAGGGAGGAAGTAGACATCCTGAGCCTCACACGAATCTTGCAAGATTTAACAGCCAATTTGGATCAATTGTGAGGGAAGTCATCCCAAGAAGAATCATGATACTTATCGGACCTAAGGGTACAAAATATCCCAGCACCTGAGAAGAAGAATTTTTTCCGAACAACAAAGGTTTGAATCAAGGCCACAAAGCCACAGCAACCAACAGTAAGAACTCATTATAGGTGCAACAAGCCAGAACATAAGATGATACACTTCCCGATAAGAATTGGAGAAGCCAATCAAGGAGGACCACTACGAAATAACAAGAAGATCACACGCTCGAAGCCTTACTCTCAAGGTGACCGAAGGGAACAACTCAGAAATGAGACACCAAAATTAAAAATCTGTTATCAATACCAAAGGCTCGGACATACAAAGTATGAATGCCCACTACAAAAAGGATTAAACTACAATGGCCGTTAACAAGGACAGAGCTACAAGAATCAAACAAATTTGTTGAAGCAAGAAACAAGTAAGTTAAAGAAGGTGGTGCAACTTGACCAACCAGAAAGCGATGAGTGGAGTGTTTTCCATTCACAGGAGATAAACTCAACAATCTGTTTCAATTGCAATAAGTTTGGACATAAAAAGTGTGAATGCCCACTACCAAGGGGGAGAAACTACAGCATTCGTCGAAAGGGAACGGGCAATTCGGGAAGGATAATACAACTTGACCAACAAGAGAACTAATGGACCAGAGGCTTACCTTCACAAGAGAAAAAGGAGTATTCGTTACTGATAAGAGGTACACCCGAATTCACAAACTCTAAGACATACGTTAGTTACACTTGTTAAGTTGTCTTGAGAAAGGATACACTTAGGGGGACAAAGGCTTTATGGTTAGCCCTAGTCAAACAACTCTCGCGCCACAGATAAGCGACGTGACCTCTAAGAATCTTGTAGTTATCGTTCTAAGATGTTAGTAAGACAATACAACGATAGCTCAAAGTGATAAAAAAATAAAAAATAATAGCCCAACCTTATTCATGTCCTTAATAAAGAGTGACTCAAGTAAACAAGGACAACAACTTTGAAGAGAAGAAGTGCAAATAACCATCTACAATCTTTCGCATGAAATTTTGAAGATGAAATTTATTTAAGGAGATATTTGTAACACCTCGGTCCGGATCCTAGTAGTAACCATCTAGATTGTAACAATCCAACTCAAGCCCTAGTATTAGCGACGGATAAACAATGAGAACTTACGTCGCTATATGAATAGAAGAAACCCTAAGTAACCCGAAAATCCTATTTCGACCTTAAAACCCTAAAAAGGCCAAATACTCAGAGGTAAAGCCCTAACACTCAGAAAAGTCTCGAAATAACTTAAATTAAGTAAATAACGTGAAATATTAAATTAAAAATAAAAAATTCTCATAATTAAAGTAAAATGACTATTTTGCCCCTAGTACAGCAAAAAGTCCTAAAAATTTAAAATTTTACACATGGACACTAAAAATTAGATATTTATGTACAATTAATTAATAAAATACAAAATAACTATAAAAATGACTAAATTGCCTTTGCATGACTGGCCACCTAGGAGAATGTGTCCAAAAAGTTATTTTTTTGCCGTTTTAAGCTTAAAAGTGAAAAAAATGTATTAATTAAGCATTATTTTTTACCTAATACTTTTTAAACAAATAATATATATAGTAATATAATAATGTAGGTCAACAAAAATAAACAAATAATTATTTAAACTCTACACAATAAATAAGCTAAAAAGTCAATTATAGTCAAACTAGTTTAATTTAACTTAAAAATCTACACTTATTTAATTAATTGCTATAAAGATTATGATAAATCATGAGAAGACTAAATGAATTATAAGTACATTAATATAATAGGTTTTAATATGTTTAGACACCAAAAAAATACATAAAATTAATATTTTATGCATATTCTTTCACAAAATGGTACCAAAACTTAATTTAAAACCTAAATTAAATGCAAAAATCAGCTTTTTAGTCTCTCAAACAGGCCTGGCCAAAATTTACCTGCCCCATGTTTGAAAATATATCTCTCAAGCCACTCCCACCTCTCATGCAACCAATAAAATTGAAGAAAATTTAATTTAAAGCTTCGTTGCAATTATTATCTTCCATTCTAATTTGTTTTCTATAAAAACAAGGCATAACCCCCCCATTCTCTTCATACACATTCGGCTGAGAGAGAGTGAGAGAGGGAGAGCAACCACAAAATTATTCTAAGTGTTCTAAGAAAGAAGAAGGAGAGAAGAAGGAATGAAGAAGGAAGAGAGAGCTAGGAGGAATTAAGAAGGAAGCACTAAAGCCAAGGCCTATTCTTCTTCAATCTTTGTAGCATCAAAAGAGGTAAGAAAAATCTCTAAAACCCTATGATATTCTCCCTTAAGATAACCTTCAATCCATCTCTATAATCAACCCTAAGAATACAAAAAAAGAATAACTCAAAAAGGCGTCGTAGGAATAGTTTATGGGCTGTTTATGTATGAGCAAGCTTTGCACGTGTTTGCATGTGTGTATTTATGAGTTTCATGTTTTAAAGATGCTTTGGAGTTTTGGTTTATGTGATTTTATAACATGCATGCGAAGAAAACACAATAAAAATGGACACCGCATGAGCTAAGTTATTAATACCCTAAGTTACTTGATTTTCTAGGCTTATCAACATTCTGCCACCAACTTTAAAACATCATAACTAAATGTAGAAAAATGATCTTAAAGTGAATTTTATGTCCAGACCTATATTTTTTAGTTCTATTTCATAAAAAATTGGTTTGAAGTGATTTTGTAGGGTAGAACTCCAGATATCTCATTTTTTACCAAAGAGTGTCAGATCTTGACCACTCTGAGTTGCATACCTAAAACCCCTAAGTTAGAGAGAGAACCGAGCTTGGTTAAAAACATTAAACTTGTAGAGAAAATACTTATATGTCTATCCCCCAAAAATAAGCCAAAAATATAAAGTCCTGATAGGTCCAAACACTCCCCGAAGTCACCGTTAAGGTTCAGTGACTGACAGACCTCTCTGTTACACATTGTTGTGAGACCTAAAACCAAAATTTTTAGAAGCCAAATCCAAATGTGGTAAACATGAAAAATGTAGATCACATATAAAGCTAAATATAGAGAAAACATCATCCCAAAATACCCTCGGATGATATCCCAAAGGTTTTGAACACTCTCTATTAAAAACACATTCTGCAGACCCTTTTTAGGCTAACTGAACCCTTTTTATAAATTGGCCAAAATCTCAAATGTTTTCCAAATAACATGCTCTAGCACAAAACAGGAAAGTTGTAGGGGACACCCTAAAATAAAGTCGCAACAAAAATCATACATAGAGCCTTTGAGTTGATGCCCCAAAACAGTGACCAATAGAGGCCCAATTTCTCTGTTTTTCTCTGCAAAATGCTGAACGGTTTTTATTAAATAAAATAAATGATCCCCGTGTCCTAGGATCTAACCTTAGTGATAAACATGAAAGTTGTAGGGAATAATTTCATCTAATTGGTGTTAAATTTCAGAAATTAAATCTATATCTAAGTGCTTGAAAACGTTGTCACAACATTAAAACTAGCAATTGAAAAATTACCTAAAATTTGCTAAGTGTGTCAATGGCATGTTGCTTTATGGGACTTGAGTATGTGAACTTTATATGAACTTTGTGAGAGAATAATGTATGAAAATGATAATTTTGATGAAGTAAACTCATGCTAATAGTCCGATTCTATGACGCATAAGTTATGATTATGTTTTGCATACTTGTGCTTGATGCTTTAGCAAGTTGTACTATGTGTCATGTCATGTTTATATACCATGTTATGATTAATTGTACACGAGAGGCATATTGCACTTCATGGGAATTCTTACATTTCATCTTGGGTTATCGGAGTCCCTTTCGTATCCTTCAATTGGGTTGAGTGACATGGAAATCATTTCTTCAGTGGTTGTGGATCTAGGACGTCCCTGGTTGCCATAGTTGAAATTGAATTGGAGGTTTTTAATTATAAAAGGGAGAATTAGGCACCACGGATTCGTCACTAACTTTATTTAGACTTTGGTTTGACGCTTAACGAGCATCCTAGTACTTAATGTGGGACGGTTGGCCCGTATAAGGGTGGTTAATAAAACTGGGTGGCCCGCCCCCACGCCGTGGCCATTGAGTAAAATGGCTGAGGCAGTAGCAAAGGCGAGCCTTTACCTTTCACAATGAGGCTAGAATAGGTTAAGTGATCAATATACCATCAAGTCTACTCTGTAATTCCTGGCGTGGAATTCATGATACTATTTTGGAAGTACTTGGGTTGGGCTACTGCATTGCATTCATCTGCATCATGCACTCGCACCACTGTTCTTATATGTGCTTGTCCTATTGAAAATGATAAATTATCTAAATCTCTGCCCCATACATTTGTATTGGATATTATACGATATGTATTGTAGGATATCTTGTTGTGAGTTTATTAAACGGTTTAGAAAATTTGCTTCTAGGCTCCGGCTCCTGGCATTCGGGCCACAGGTAAAGAAGAAGGACCTTTTAAGAAAAGCGTGTTCATTGAGGAAGAAGACTACGAAGAAGGGGAAGAGAGGCTAGAGCCGGTTAACCCCAACGATGCAGCTTGAAGACGTAGGATGTCTATTTTTTAGATCTTTTGTTCAGTTTTCCATGGGTATATTGTAACTTTTGTTGAAATTTTCTGGATGACTATAATTATTAAGTATTTTGAACAAATTCTATACCATTAATGATGTAGTAACTATCTTATATATCTATGAATGTTTAGCTAGAATATGTCCTTTATTTATAGTTGCATATGTCCCGACATGCCCGGGGATTGGGGTATCACAGACTTAGCTTTTAAGCTTTCAATTCCAAGCTCTTTCTTCTTCCTCCTTTCTTCTTCCATTTTTTCTTCTTCTTTTCTCTCTCTCTCTCTCTCTCTTTCTCCCTCTCTCTCATCTCCTCACTATGCTGAAATTAAGAGGAAGAATAGGTGGATTGGATACCTTTTTATAGACAATGATAGTAGAGGTAGCTTACTTAGGAAGAATGATTAATCTTTGGTTAGTTTACTTAACATTAGTTACTTTATACTAACTTGGGTTTAGGAGACTTGTCCACCAAGTTTGACACATATTCCTAGGTGGTTAACCACTTGAGTGTATATATATATATATCAAATAATTTTTTTTATTTACTTCTAGGAGAAAATTTGGGTATTTTTCACATAGGTTCATTTCTTAACTTTTCAAGGTTAACTCTTGTCTTAAACAACTTACGGTTGGACTGGTTCTTCTTGCCGAACTTAGGTTCGAGACTTTATTTCTTTTGAGATGTTCTTTCTTTTATATTCATATTCTTGAGTTTGGGTTATTACAGTTAACAACACTATAACTGTATAAGTAATATTCAAACAATTCATAGAAAAAAACTCTAAAAATAAAAAATCAATCATAAGGTATAGCAGAATTTGAAATGTCCAAACATATGAACAAATTAGAGTGGTTAATATTTATCAATAGCCAATAAATGTTTTAATTATGTGATTTTCGAGATAAAATGGCTTTCAATCCACTTGCGGTCATAATCAAAGAAAGCAAACTTACGGGTCTAAATTATGATGACTGGAAAAAGAATCTGGATATCGGTTTAACTGCCAAGGACTATAAGTTTGTATTGTTTGAGATTTGTCCACCAGTCCCTGATGAAGGGGTGACCGAATAAGAAATCTGGACTTTTCAGAAGTGGCAGAAGGCTGACCAGATAGCTCATTGTTACATTTTGGCTTGCAAGTCAAATGTGTTGCAGCATCAGTAGGAGTCTATGCCCAGTACCTATGATATGATTATGAACCTCAAAGAGATGTTTGTGAATCAAAATTATGCTGCTAGGAAGGCAGCCATGAAATTTTTTATGAACACAAACATGGCTGAAGGCACCCCAATTAGGGATCATATTCTGAAGATGATTAATCTTTTAAATGAACTGGAGATCCTTAGAGCTGAGATTGACGAAAAAACCTCGGTCGATTTCATACTTCAGTCGCTGTCTGATAGTTTTAAGCAGTTCTGCCATAATTACATAATGAATAAATTCAGCTTTTTTTTTACGTTACTAAAAAAATTTCAAGCAGCCGATGGTGTTCTTAGGAATCTAGATAATGTGTTTGTTGGTGAAAAAGGTTCTTTCTCTAAACTGTACAACAAGAAAAAAAAGGTTTAGAAACAGGGAGACACAGGTACAAAGAAAGTTAATGGGGCTAAAGTTGGTGTGAAAAAGCCGACAAATAAGTATTTTCACTACAACCCGACAGGGCACTGGAAGAAGAAATGTCTAGTTTATCTTGGTAAGCAGAATAAGAAAGATAATTTATGTTCACTAGTTATGAAAACATGTTTAGCGGTGTTATGTATCGATACCTGATGCGTAGATATGGGAGCCACTAATCATGTCTATAATTCATTCCAGGAGTTCCAAGAAATCAGACAACAAAGTGATGGGGAGATTTACCTATATATGAGTAATAATATAAGGGTGACAGCAATTGTAGTAGGAGATGTCCCTCTCAATTTTAGTAGAGATAGAATTTTAATATTGAGAGATTATCTTTATGTACCTTCCATCAGAAGAAATTTAGTTTTAGATTCTAGATTGGTTAAAAATGAATATTTGGTTTATTTTAATAGCTCTATGGTTATTAAGGATAATAAACGTTTTATGTAGAGTGTCACGCCCCAAGCACCAGGGTCACGTGAAAGCCCACCTAAAACACAGTTTGAGAAAATAAGATTTGCAGTTAGAAAATCATCAACTCAAAAATATACATCATTTGGATAAAAATCTCCACAATTCAACTCTCATAAATTGTAAACACGCATTCTCATACATGAATAAATACATCATCTCAAGGCGTACAAAACCAGCCTTCTGAAACAGGCATCGCATGAATAAGTACATGTCCAAAATAGAAAACTATAACTAGTCTTCCGCTACCACAAGAATCTAGGTCAACTCCTCATGCTTACCTGAAAAGGTTTTACAGCAAAATCCCACACCGTGAGCCGAAGCCCAATAGAACATAGACAATAAAACTGTAAAACATGCTATGCAATTACACACAAACGGGCTCAACCCTAGGAGCCAAAAAGGGTTTTTCTCTCAAAAATCACATATTTTCCATCAAACTGACACGAGTCTCAAAAAGGTTTTATCTAATGAAACCCCATATTTTTTTCATCCTTCAAACTATGCATATCATCCAAACAGATATCATGCCACAGTTAAGGAAAAACTATAAAAATATAATAAGTTCCACTCAGGCCACTCAGCCGAGGAGAAAGATAAAATATAAGCCTATGTACCGACTCTGCCACATAGACAAAGGTAACAACTATAGACTCCTATTAATTATCCTAGTCTTGAACCACTTAAGGCCTACTAGATAATGACAAGTTCTATACAGAGTCACAACAATCAAGCCACTCACGGGGCAACATACTTCTTTACGAATTTCCACGACCGTTAGACGAAGCTAACCAAACCACGTTTACGAGGGTTAACCAGAGGGACCGTAGCAAACCCACTCTGCGCACGTTTTTGGACTTCTACCAAGGAGCAATAGATGCCCAACTCAAAACCACACACACTGTCACGGTACATCTATGAAACTATTTAAAAACCCACCGTTGCTCAACTACGAAAATCCACAAAACAGTTTATACACCACATGTATAAAAAGAGATCTAATCCATCAACATGGAGATCTAAAACCATTTCCAACAAAACGTTTAAGAGTTGAGACTCAACCCCGCGGGCTAGCTCTAAACCTCCAAAAAGGCGTTTTTCACCATTTTCACAAAACACCTCGTTTTCAAACCTGCTTTTGAAAACAATGGATACCACGTAACCAAATCACATATACAACCGAGAAACGGCGTAAAAATCCACTTTTACCCAAAACCAAGATTTACACATGAAAATCACGTTTGATGTATTTTCTACCCAGTGAAAATATATATAATTACATATATCACCCTTATACAGCAGTAGGGTCTATAATCCTATCTCGAAGAGTCAAGAACTCGACATCTCAAAACTAAACGGCGTTAGAACTAGAATATGACGGGATGGATGCAAAGCCCTCGGCCTCGATAGCAAGGATCCACAAAGGACCAAACACAAAACCAAGCCCCGGGCCCTCAAAGCTAAAGAGAAGGCAGAGAAAAATGGAAACATATCTTGGAAGAAATGTTTTTTCTCAATCACTTTTCCACAGGGATATTTATAGAAAACGGCAAAATACACTATCCAGTTGATCGAACCTCCAAGTTTAGTTGACCGAACCCAAAAATTTTGGTTCAGTTGACAGGGTCAAGCCCTCCAGTCGACTGAACTGCTGGGCAGTGTGTTTTCTGAAGCAAAACAAGGTTTTTGGTCCAAACACAAGCCAAACAAGCCTCTATCAAACCTCAGAAACCATATAACACATTTGTACATGCTGTTCTACAACTTTAAAGCACAACTCATGCATTGAGGCTATTCATATACTGAAGGAACATGTCAAATATATAAATATCATAAAAGAACAAGGTTCTGGGTCTCACAACTCTCCCCCCTTAAGGAATTTTGCCCCCGAAATTCGCAGCAAGGTCACGAGGTAAACAGGTCTGGGTATTTAGCACGCATCCCAGACTCGAGTTACCATGTCGCTTCTTCAACCTCGTGATGAAGCCATAGGACCTTGACATAAGAAATCGTTCTCCCCCGTAATACCTGCTCTTTTGTATCAAGAATTCTCACTAGACACTCCTCATAAGTGGCATCCTCATCAATTTGTAGTTCAGCCCAATCTAACACATGTGAAGGATCAGGCTCGTACCTCCGAAGCATAGAAACGTGGAACACGTTGTGCACAGATACTAACTGAGGTGGTAAAGCAAGACTATAAGCTACTTTTCCAATCCTGTCAAGGATCTCAAATGGTCTAATGAAGCGCAGTGATAGCTTCCCGCTATGACCAAACCTCATCAAACCACTACGTGACGAGACCTTCAGAAACACATGATCCCCCACTGCAAACTCCAAAGGTCGCCTCCTCTGATCTGCATAACTCTTTTGGGGGCTCTATGCTATCATAAGGCGTTGGTGAATCACGGTAACCTTCTCTGTCGTCTCCCGTGCCATGTCGGGTCCCAAGACTGTGGTCTCTCCCATATTTGTCCAACACATGGGTGATGTACATGGTCTACCATATAAAGCCTCATACGGTGCCATCCCAATACTGGACTGATAGCTGTTGTTGTATGCAAACTCTGACAGCGGTAGATGATCCTCCCAAGAACCTCTGAAATCAAGGACACAAGCCCTCAGCATATCCTCCAGAATCTGTATCGTCCTCTCAGACTGACCATTTGTCTAGGGGTGAAAAGCAGTACTGAACATCAAGTTCATCCCTAAAGCCTCCTGAAGACTCTGCTAAAAGCACGATGTGAAGGGCGGGTCTCGTTCAGAAACAATAGATACTGGTACTCCATGCAACCAAACTATCTCTTTGACATACAAGCTACTCAGTCGTTCCATCAAATCCTTCACTCGAATGAGGAGAAAGTGTGTAAAATTCATCAACCTATCAACCACAACCCATATGGCGTCGTGTCCCCTAGGTGATCGAGAAAGCCCTGACATAAAGTCCATCGTGACGTTCTCCCACTTCCACTCTGATATAGGCAATGACTGTAGTAATCCTGCCAGTCTCTGGTGTTTCGCCTTTCACCTTCTGACAGGTAAGGCACCGAGAAACAAACTGGATCACGTCTCTCTTCATTCCCGTCTAACAGAACTGACGACGTAGGTCATGGTACATCTTCGTGCCTCCAGGATGCACTGTAAGGCAAAAATAATAACACTCACGTAGTAGATCAGCTCGGCATAAATCTAGCACAAATAACCTCCCAGCCAACCTCAAACTCTGATTTGAACCCACAATCCAGCCGGCTGTATCCTCTCCACTAGCAACACGATCTCGTATCATCTAAGCCTCCTAGTCCGTCTACTGGACCTCTAGCACACGTGCTATCAACGCTGGTCGAATAACTACTGAAAATAGGGTGGCACCCGTCACTGTCTCCCCGAGACGCAGATTAAACTCTCCAACCTCTCTAAGCATGTCCCACTCACGTATAGCCACAGAAGCTAACGACCCGTGACTACTGAGCGCGTCTGCCACAACATTGGCCTTCCCTGGGTGGTACTGTAAGTCAAAATCATAATTCTCTAACAACTCTATCCGTCGTCGTTGGCGCAAGTTCATGTCCTTCTGCGAAAACAAGTATTTCAAACTCTTGTGATTGGAGAAAATCTTGAAATGCTCACCATAAAGATAGTTACGCTATGTCTTCAAGGCAAAGACCACGGCTGCCAACTCCAGATCGGGTGTCGGGTAGTTCTTCTCGTGCGTCTTCAACTGCCGAGAACCGTAGGCTACAACCTTATCTCTCTGCATCAGAACACATCCAAGACCGTCATGTGATGCATCGCAGTACACTGTATACCCCAAGCCTCGCTCAGGAATGATCAACACTGATGCGCTAGTCAACCTCTTCTTTAGCTCCTAAAAAGTTAAATCACAAGACTCACTCCAAACAAACACAACTCCCTTTTGTGTCAGACGCGTCATCAGTGCAACAAGTTTTGTAAAATCCTTCATGAACCGCTGATAGTAGCCTGCCAATCCCAGAAAATTGCGTATCTCAAAGACGCTCTTCGGTTGCTCCCAACTGGTCATGTCATCAGTCTTCGATGAATCCACAGCTACCCCGTCTGTCGACACTACGTGTCCAAGAAACCTCACCTCAGATATCCAGAACTCGCACTTCTCGAACTTCGCATACAAGCGATGCTCTCTCAAAGTCTGTAGCATGATCCGTAGGTGATCCTTGTGTGCCTCCCTAGTGGGTGAATATATCAAAATATCATCCACAAACACTACTACAAAACTGTCCAGAAAAGGATGGATGATTCGGTTCATCAAACTCATGAACATAGCAGAAGCGTTTGTCAAATTGAACGGCATAACCAGAAACTCACAGTGACCATAGCAAGTCCGGAAGATAGTCTTCGCTATGTCCTCGTCCTTAATCCTCAGCTAGTGATATCCTGATCTCAAGTCAATCTTTGAGAACCAGCTTGAACCCTTCAGCTTATCAAACAAATCATCTATCCTCGGCATCGAATACTTGTTCTTCACTGTCACCTGATTCAGCTTTCGATAGTCGATACACAATCGTAAGGATCCATCCTTCTTCTTCGCAAAAAGAGGAAGAGCTCTCCACGGCGAAGTACTCGAGCCTATAAACCCTCTGTCTAGTAACTCCTGAAGCTGTACCGTGAGTTCACGTAACTCAACGGGTGCAAAACGATAAGACGATATAGATATGGGAGCAGCTTCGGGGACAAGATCAATAGAGAACTCTACCTCACGGCTTGGTGGCAACTGAAATAGATCGTCAGGAAAGACATCTGAATAGTCACAAACCACTAGAGGTAACTCTCCTCGACTCCCAACTACTTCATCCAACATAAGTGCTGAAAAAAGGGAACCCAGGTTACCCTGGTTCCGAACAGCGCTGGGTGAAGACATCAAACCCTCATCCCAGTCCCCCACAAAATAAAAGCAATCTCTCGCTGGTGTACAAATCGTTACCCTCCGTCGATCGTAATCGATAAAGGCACGATAGGTGGTCAGCCAATCCATCCCTAGGATGACATCAAACGCGCTCATGTCTAGAATAATGAAGTCGAGCTCTAAACAACGACTAGTGACCTCCAATACACAGGATCTACAGACAAAACTCAATGTCACACTCCCACTGACTGGGGTCTCCACGCTCAAAGTACTACCCAACAAGTCCATTTCCAGCTCAGATGCAAAAGAAGATGATATAAAGGAATGTGATGCTCCGGTGTCGATAAAAACACTGGCCCATGATCTATAGACAAGAAAAGTACCTCTGATCATGGAGGTGGTTGCACTAGCATCGGGTACAATCGATGCTCTGGATGAACTAAGATCTACAAGAACATATGCCCTAGCCTGTCCACTGCGGCCCTGAACTGCCGACTGTCTGCCCGACTGTACTGAAGCGCCCCCTTCTACAAACCTAAATGGCTGGCGTCCTTGGATAGATGGACTAACAGGTGCTCCAGCTATACTCTGCATGCTCCCTCCGCTAGGGCAGTTCCTCCGGATGTGCTCTGACTGGCCACACTCCAAACATACCACTGGCTCCCTCTCCCGCATCGGTGACTGTGACTGCACCTGAACTGGTGCTAAACTCCGGCATTCTGCCGCACGATGCCCTGGCTGCTAGCATCTATGACAAAGAGACTCTCTTTCCTCCGACCTTCCCGTTAAAGCTACGGGAGGTGTAAATGTAGAAGACTGTGATAGATATGATCCCATCGGTTGAGAACTCAGACCAGATGTCCGCTGACACTTGTCCTTGCATCCCCGATCCTATATGCATCCCCCACCTTGCTGACCCCTGCTGTCTCTGTCTACGCACGTCTCGTTCAGAGTATCCTCCACCTTCATGGCGGTCTCCACTAACTCTATGAAGACCTGCATCCTGAACGCTGCTACTGTGTCACAAATAGCGGCCCCCAAACCCCTCTCAAACTTCTTTGCATGGAACTCATCAGTGGGCACAATCTCCTCTACAAATCGGGATAGGCTAGTAAACTCAGCCTCATACTCAACCACTAGCATCGTCCCCTGAGTCAGGAAAAGAATGTCCTCTCTGTAGCGATCCTGCAAAGTCGCTGGAAAGTATTTCTCTAGAAATACCTCCGTGAATGCATCCCAGGCGCCTCCCACTATGGTCTTGGCAAACTTCCACCACATGTGAGCACTCCCCCTCAACTGGAAGGCAGCAAATGAAACCCGCAAATCATCCTCCTCAATCTGAAGTGTATCAAGGATTTTGGTAACCAGCTCCAGACACTCAGTGGCCACCGTGGGGTTGCGACCCCCAGAAAAGGTAGGAGGGTCCAGACGGCGAAACTCATGCATCACAACCGTCGCCCTCAGCTCAGGTAAGCACTCCCTCCCTTTAGAGGCCTTAGCCAGCTGCCGAATGGAGCCTACCATCTCACACATCAGGTCTACGTCAACAGGTCCTTGGGGTGCATTAGCATCCCCAATATCTGGGATTGGAACATCCCTTCGACCAGAACCACAGCCGCGGCCTCGACCACAGCCTCGTCCTCCCTGCGTCGACATAATTCTATTCGAAAGCAACATAAAAGGGTAAGAATCCATACAACATGTTATTGCTAACGTAAAAGACATATCATGGATAAGCATGCTAGCACGTAGCCACTTAAGATCATGTCATCACATCTCACATACTAAGGAGAACCAACAAAAAGGACTTGTCCATCTCGATAACCTACTTAGATTCCTTGCTAGAAATCACGTCCACGTAACGCGTCTCTAACACGGCTCCCAAGTTGTAAATCCAAATGCCCATAGGCAAAACTAATCAATCCTAAGGTTCAACTTCTATGCCCACATATACACAACCATCATGCTAAATAGGCTATCATGCTTTGGCAAAGTTGGTACATAGGATCCTACTTATCTTGTCTCCTCGGTTGATTGTTGTCCCGAGTGGATAATGTTATTTTATTGCTTTTCCTTAACTGTGGCATGAAAACTCTCAGACTTATATGCATAGTTTCAAGGGAAAATGATAGTTTTCAGATGGAAAACTGGTGGTTTATGTGAGAAAACTGTGGTGGCTTTTGTGGTCGAGCTAGCTCCCCTATATGATTGCATATCCTGCTTTATAGCTTTATAATCTGTTCCTATTGAGCTTTGGCTCACGTGGTGCGTTTTTCTAAAAACTTTTCAGGTGGGCGTGAGGAGATGACCTAGATTCCCGTTGAGACAGAAGACTAATTGTAGTTCCTCCTGTTTTGTCCATGGACCTTTGACAAGTGATGCCTGTTTTAGAAGGCGGGTTTTGTACGCCTTTTGGCGATATACTTATTCATATATGAGACTGCATGTTTACAGTTTTATGAGAGTATAACTATGGGAATTTTATTCAGGTGTTATATTTGATTTCCAACTGTAAAACCTATTTTCTTAAATGGGTGTTTTGGTGGGCTTTCGCGTGACTCGGATGTTTGGGGCGTGACAGTAAGACTTGTAACTGTATTTCTATTGGAAGTTTATGGATTTTTTCTTTAAGATTATTAGTATTTGTGTTTTGAAAAAAAAATTGGTTTGATTTTTCTTTCTAAAAGAAAATAAATGTATATTAATGTATCTTTTTATCCACTCATATATTTAAGTATTATATATATACACATATATGATTATTGTCGAAATAGAAGGATAATTAGTGATTCCTTTAACATAAAATTTATGTGGTACGTTATTGTATGTAAATTTTGAGATTTTATGTTTCATAGTTGGGGCATGAATTATGATTAATTATATATATGTTAAAAAAATTCAGGTTATTACAATCTACTTCCCTAAAAAAAAAAATCATCCGCGAAATTGAAGTGGTACCTTTCAAATAGTTGAGGGTAGTTAGCTCGCATGCCATCCTCTCACTCCCAGATCGATTCTTCTACTTCTCGATGCCTCCATAAAATGCGTATGAGTGGGATAGTTTTTCCTTTCAGAATCCTTTCCCTTCTGTCTAGTATTTCAACCGATTTTTCTTCGAACATAGCGTCTTTTTCCAATTGGAGTTCCTCCCAATTCAACACGTGAGATGAATGGGCTAAATACTTTTGGAGTAATGAGACATGGAACACGTTGTGTATTTGTGTTAGTTGTGGGGGTAGAGTTAAACGGTATGCGACTTCTTCGATTTTCTGTAGAATTTCAGATGGACCAATGAATCGAGGGGATAGCTTTCCCTTTTTCCCAAAGCAAATGATTCCTCTTCGAGGTTGAATCTTTAAGAACACGTGATCTCCGACTTCAAAGATTAGAGGTCGAGACCGTTGATCGGCGTAACTTTTCTATTGACTTTGAGCGGTAGCAATGCATTCACGTATCAATTGAATCTTCTGAGTGGTTTCTTGAACAATTTCTGGTCCTAACAGGCTGGTTTCTCCTATGTCAGTCCAACAGATCGGTGAGCGATATGGTCGTCCGTTTAGTGCTTCATAAGGAGCCATGCCAATGCTAGCTTGATAACAGTTGTCGTAAGCGAACTCTATTAGTGGTAGATGTCGCTCCCAATCTCCCTTGAAGTCCAGTACGCATGCCCTTAGCTTATCCTCAAGTATCTAAATGGTATGTTCTGATTGTCCATCGGTCTGAGGGTGGAAGGCTATGCTGAAACATAACTCAGTTACCATAGCCTTTTGTAAGCTTCTCCAAATATGCGAAGTGAAACGCGGATCACGATCACATACAATTGATACTAGTATTCCATGAAGTCGAATGATCTCCCGGATGTATAGTTGGCCTAACAAATCCAAGCTATCTGTCTTCCTTATTGATAAAAAGTGGGCACTCTTAGTAAGCCAATCTACCACTACCCAGATAGTGTCGTGTCCTTGAGGTGACCTTTGTAGACCGGTTACGTAATCCATTGTAATGTGCTCCCATTTCCATTCGGGAATCGGTAGGAGTTGAAGTTGTCCACACGGTCATTGGTGCTCGGCTTTTACTTGTTGACAAATAAGACATCTAGTGATGAATGCAGCAACGTCCTTTTACGTCCCACTCCACCAGTATTGTCGCTTCATATCCATGTACATCTTATTGCCTCCAGGGTGTACTGCAAATTTTGATTAGTGGAAGCTTTCTAGAACTTCAGTTCGTAAAGGGTCAACATCGCGCACATAGATTCTATTTAACAATCGTAGACTTCCGTCGGGGTGAACTTTCCAGGGAGTTGGTGTATCACTAGTGGTATGGAAAGATTTAAGAAAAGCTGTCCCTTGATCAGAACTGTGATAGCGAACATACACGTGTGAGGATCATTGTCAGAGTTTATTTGAAGTTCACTTAAGGTGTTCATCATTTTCCACTTCTCAATTGCAAGGTCGGCCACACTCGCATTGGTTTTTCTACTGAGAGCATCGGCTACAACATTAGCGTACCCAGGGTGGTAGGACAAAGTGAACCGGTAATCCTCAAGGTACTCCATCCATCTTCATTGCCGCATGTTCAGCTCCTATTGAGTAAAAAGATGTTTGAGGCTTTTATGATCTGTGAAGACTTCGAATTCTTCTCCGTACAGATAATATCTCCATTGCTTCAAAGCGAACACCACTGCTGCTAGTTCAAGGTCAGGGGTTGGGTAATTCCTTTTGTGATTCTTCAATTGCTTTGATCCGTATGCCACTACTCTGGTATCTTGCATCAGAACACACCCTAAGCCTTCCTTAGAGGCATCACAGTACACAGTGTATTCCTTATATTTCTCCGGAATGATAAGGATTGGTGCACTTGCCAATCGCGTGTTATGCTCTTGGAATAAGGCCTCACACTCCTCATTCCATAAAAACTTCACTCCCTTCTGCGTCCGTCGTGTCATAGGCCTTTCTATCTTAGAAAGGTCGTATTAGGTGCATAAGATCCTACTCTGTCCACAAAACCCTAGGAAACGTCTAGTTCATAGGATCTTCCCTCTACTGGTCTAATAATGCGGGCGGGTCCTATATAATAGTATGAGGCCACGCGTGTTTTCCAGGCACATCGTACCATTGGTGGTACGATTACATAGACTTAAGGATCCAGCTTCAAATTGTTGTTGCCTTCGAAGGTACCTCTAGCCAGGTTCGATAGCTCCTAACTCCAACTCTTCGACGACATGCTCCAGTGGGTTAAATACTTCTTCTTCTGGAGCTTCCTCGTCATCTTCTACTTCGACCAGTTCCTCCATTTCATCTTCCAGCTCCTCGTCTTCATCTAGAGGTTCCTCTTCTTCCGGTTCATCCTCACTTCGGACTTCTTCTTCCTCCAAAATCCATCCATTTTGGTTATTGTCAGCCATCTTACATAGGGGTTTATTATACTTACGTAAATTAGTCTACGATCGGGAAATAATACATATACTTATCAAGAAGAGGATTAACACCTAACACAAACCACATAACAAGCAAAAAAAAACTTATTATTGTAGAATGGAAGGAAGACGTGGAAGAGGACGTGCCCAACTTCCCAAATCACTTACGAACCCCCTACGACCGGATGACAACAACCACAACCATTCTGACCCCGCTATGGGAGAACTTGCACAGGCAGTAGACTTTTAGCTGCCAACCTGAACAACGTTTCCTCGAGGGCCCAAAATGACCGAGCTTGGCTCAGTGCTGAGTTTAGAAAACAAAGGCCACCGACCTTCAATGGCAATGCTACCCCAATACAAGCAGAAGGTTGGCTCCAGCAGATTAACAAACTGTTAGGATTGGTGAACGTGGTCAACAATAAAGACAAGATCACCCTTGCCACCTTTCAGCTAGAAGGCGAGGCCGATTTCTGGTGAGAAGTGACCCGCACTACTGTTGATCTCAAGACCCTCACATGGGAGGGATTTGAAGAGCTCTTTTTAGGAAAATTTTTTCCCGCAATTGCCAAACAAGACATAACTCAAGAATTTCTTAGCCTCCGACATGAAAAACTCAGTGACTCAATATGCCAACAAATTTGAAGAATTGAGTCGATATGCTTCGACCATGATACCTGATGAAGATTCTAAAGCCAGAAAATTTGAATGGGGCTTAGAACCTGTGATAAGAGGTAAGTTAGCCGTAATGCAACTGCCTACTTACGCTCAGGTGGTACGAATCGCATTAGTGGCAGAAAGGGAATTGAATGACTCTCGAAGAATATGGGACCTCAACTGACGAAGTAATGCGACATAGAAGGGACCCATCAAGACCAATCAAGTAAGAACTCAACCGAAACCCTACTCCTGACCGGTCCATAGCCAACCACAACCGAAACATCAGGAAGTCCAAAAACCTATACAATACTACAAATACAAAAAGGAGGGACATCTGGTGCGAGAACGCCCATTGTGGGAGCCGAACCAGCAACAAGGTAATGTTAACAAAGGACCTGGACATCAAACCAAGCCTGGATTTTTTGAGAAGTCAATAACACAAGGAACAAACATGGCCCTAAGAGTGTTTTCCTTGCAAGAAGATGAGGAGTGTGACCCAGCAGTTATTCAAGGTACCCTCGTTTTATTTAGTTCTTGGGTATATGCTTTAATTGATTCTAGCGCAACACATTCTTTCATATCTACTGCATGTGCTATACATCTAAACCTAAAACAAGAAACTTTAGAAACCCGTATGAGTGTAGCATCACCTTTGGGGGGACATGTAAGAGTAGAATACATTTGTAAGGATTGCGAACTAAAAATCGGTGGGTTAAAAATTACATGTGACTTACGAATACTTCCAATAAACGACTATGATATAATATTAGGTATGGATTTGTTAACTAAGCATCGGGCAGTAATTAATTATTTCTGGAAGAAGGTGACGGTCTATGCTAATGATGGAACTCGTTTCCAGTTTAAGGGAGATAGAACGAGAAATTGCCCAATGAGGGAGTTCAAGCTAATCAAAATCGTTCTTTTAGCCAGATGGTTATCATCCCTTACTTTAAACCCCGAAATCTAACCTGAGATGGAACTCCCAAGGGTAGTTTGTGAGTTCCCTGATGTTTTTCTGGCCGAGTTACCTGGGTTACCACCTACTCGTGATGTGGATTTTGGTATTGAACTCCAACCGGGTATTGCCCCGTTCTCCATGCCACCTCATCGTATGGTCCCACCTGAACTCAAGGAATTAAAAACCCAGTTACAAGAATTGCTCAACAAGGATTTTATCCGACCAAGCACTTCACCATGGGGAGCCCAAGCACTATTCGTAAAAAAAAGACAGTTCATTGGGAATGTGCATCGATTACCGGCAATTGAACTAAGTTACGATTAAGAATCGATACCCTCTTTCGAGAATTGACGACTTATTTGATCAGTTAAAAGGGTCCAAGGTCTTCTCGAAGATTGATTTACATTTGGGCTATCATCAGTTGCGAGTCAAGAACGAAGACACAACCAAAACAGCTTTCCGCACTCGATATGGACACTTTGAGTTTGTGGTGATGCCTTTTGGGTTAACAAATGCACCAGCAATTTTCATGAGTCTCATGAATAAAATTTTCACCCCATACTTAGACCTCTTTGTCGTCATCTTCAATGATGATATCCTAATCTACTTAGCCTCAGAAGAAGAACACGAACAACATTTGAGAATTATATTACAGACCTTGCGAGATAATCAATTATACGAGAAGGCCAATAAATGCGAGTTCTGGCTAAAGGAAGTAAAGTTTTTGGGACTTGTTATTTTGAAGGAAGGAGTGGCAGTAGATCTTGCTAAGGTAGAGACAGTATCAGAGTTGAAGAAACCTAAGAACGTGTTTGAGATAAGGAGTTTCCTGGGATTAGCAGGATGTTACAAGCGATTCATTCAAGACTTTTCTAAGGTAGCCAGGCCTATGACACGACTGACGTAGAAGGGAGTGAAGTTTTTATGGAACGAAGAGTGTGAGGCCTCATTCCAAGAGCTTAAGACGCGATTGACAAGTGTGCCGATCCTTATCATTCCAGAGAAAAATAAGGGATACACTGTGTACTGTGATGCCTCTAAGGAAGGCTTAGGATGTGTTTTGATGCAAGAAAATAGAGTAGTGGCATACGGATCAAGGCAATTGAAGAATCACGAAAGGAATTACCCAACCCCTGACCTTGAATTAGCAGCAGTGGTGTTCTCTTTGAAGCAATGGAGACATTATCTGTACGGAGAAGAATTTAAAGTCTTCACAGACCATAAAAGCCTCAAACATCTTTTTACTCAGAAGGAGCTGAACATGCGGCAACGAAGATGGATGGAGTACCTTGAGGATTACCGATTCACTTTGTCCTTCCACCTTGGGAAGGCTAATGTTGTGGCTGATGCTCTCAGTAGACAGACCTCTCAGTAGAAAGACCAATGCGAGTGTGGCTAACCTTGCAATTGAGATGTGGAAAATGATGAACACCTTAAGTGAACTTCAAATAGACTTTGGCAATGATCCTCACACGTGTATGTTCGCTATCACAATTTCGCCCTTGCGACTTCACAAAATTCTCGAAGCACAAAGATCTAATCAAGGGACAACTTTTCTTAAATCTTTCCATACCACTGGTGATACACCAACTCCCTGGAAAGATCACCCCGACGGAAGTCTACGATTTTCAAATAGAATATGTGTCCGACGTTGACACTTTATGAACTAAAGTTCTAGAAAGCCTCCACCAATCAAAATTTGCAGTACACCTTGGAGGCAATAAGATGTACAAGGATTTGAAGTGGCAATACTAGTGGAGTGGGTTGGAAAAGGATGTTGCTGCATTCGTTGCTAGATGTCTTATTTGTTAACAAGTAAAAGCTGAGCACCAACGACCGGGTGGACAACTTCAACCCCTACCGATACCCAAATGGAAATGGGAGCACATTACAATGGATTACGTAACCGGTCTATCAAGGTCACCTCGAGGACATGACACTATCTGGGTAGTGGTAGATCGGCTTACTAAGAGTGCCCACTTTTTATCAATAAGGAAGACAGATAGCTTGGATTCGTTAGGCCAACTATACATCTGGGAGATCATTCGACTTCATGGAGTATCAGTATCAATTGTATCTGATCATGATCCGTGTTTCACTTCGCGTATTTGGGGAAGCTTATAAAAGGCTATACGAACCGAGTTATGTTTCAACACAGCCTTCCACATCAGACCGATGGACAATCAGAACGGACCATTTAGACACTCGAGGATATGCTAAGGGCATGCGTACTGGACTTCAAGGAAGATTGGGAGCGACATCTACCACTAGTAGAGTTCTCTTACAACAACTATTATCAAGTTAGCATTGGCACGGCTCCTTACGAAGCACTATATGGACAATCATGTCGCTCACCGATCTGTTGGACTGACATAGGAGAAACCAGCCTGTTAGAACCAGAAATTGTTCAAGAAACCACTCAGAAGATTCAATTGATACGTGAATGCATTGCTACCGCTCAAAGTCCATAGAAAAGTTATGCCAATCAACGGTCTCGACCTCTAACCTTTGAAGTCGGAGATCACATGTTCTTAAAGATTCAACCTCGAAGAGGAATCGTCAGCTTTGGGAAAAAGGGAAAGCTATCCCCTTGATTCATTGGTTCATTTCAAATTCTACAGAAAATCGGAGAAATCGCATACCGTTTAGCTCTACCCCCACAACTAGCACAAATACACAACGTGTTCCATGTCTCATTACTCCGAAAGTATTTAGCCCATTCATCTCACGTGCTGAATTGGGAGGAAATCCATTTGGAAAAAGATGCTACATCCGAAGAAAAACTGGTTGAAATACTAGACAGCAGAGAAAAGATTCTAAGATGAAAAATTATCCCACTCGTACACATTTTATGGAGGCATCGAGGAGTAGAAGAATAGACTTGGGAGTGAGAGGATGGCATGCGAGCCAACTACCTCAACTATTAGAAAGGTAACACTTCAATTTCGAGGATGAATTTTTTTTTTAGGGGAATAGATTGTAATAACCTGAATTTTTTTTACATATATATAATTAATCATAATTCATGCCCCAACTATGAAACATAAAATCTCAAAATTTACATTCATTAACGTACCACATAAATTTTATGTTAAAAGAATCACTAATTATCCTTCTACTTCGACAATAATCATCTAAAATATATATATGTATATAATACTTAAATATTAAAAAAAATAGAGTGGATAAAAAGATACATTAATAAACATTAGATACATTAATAATATTTGTGGATAATAAGACACACTAGATACATTAATAAATATAAGATACATTAAATACATTAATTTAATATACACCAGATACATTAACATACATTAGTTAATGTATTTAAGATACATTAGATACGTTAACCTACTTTAGTTAATGTATTTAAGATACATTAACCTACTTTAGTTATATTAATTTGATTAGAGAAACCTAGTGCAAAGATGATTTGCTTTAATGGTGGTAAATACATTGCACCACTAGCCTACACCACTATATATATATGAGCCTTGATTACTTTCAAAGATTTACCTACACATTTCTTTCAAATACTTAGTAATATAAAGTAAGAAAATGGGAAGAGAGAGAGAGGAAAAGGACGTGTTGGAGGCTGCACTTGAGGAGATCGAACCACATTCTCACATTTTCGTCTTCTCGTCCAACAACTCTAAGGTAGGAATGTTATCCCTTAGTTCTCTATTCTTCTTTTATATCATTCTGCAACTAAAATTCTACCATGCATGTCGACAAGAAAATTGATGTCCAGTAGCTTTTTCTTTAAAGAGCCAAAAATAATCATTTTATTTGA